>JAPKID020005722.1:0-10984 GCA_026931265.2 Tropidonophis doriae | reverse complement strand
CACTGTGTGAGACAGAATGCTGGACTGGATGGGCTGTGGCCTGTTCCAGCAAGGCTGTTCTTATGTTCTTAAGAGTGCAAAGAAGAGCAAGAAAGATGACTAGGGGACTGGAGCAGTAGTGGGATTCAAAAAATTTTACTACTGGTTCTGTGGGCATGGCTTAATGGGCGTGGCATGGCTTGGTGGGCATGGCAGGGGAAGGAGACTGTAAAATCTCCCTTCCCTCCCCACTCCAGAGGAAGGTTATTGCAAAATCCCCATTTCCGTCTCACTCCAGGGGAAGGTTATTGCAAAATCCCCATTTCCTCCCAATCAGCTGGGACTCGAGAGGCAGAGAATAGATATGGGCAAGGCCAGTCAGAGGTGGTGTTTACCGGTTCTCCGAACTCATCAAAATTTCTGCTACCAGTTCTCCAGAACTGATCAGAACCTGCTGAATCCCACCTCTAGATTGGAGGCTGAAGCCTATGAAGAATAGTTGCTGGAGTGGGGTATGTCTGATTTAATGAAGGACAGGGAATGGCAACGATAGCAGTCTTCCAATATTTGAGGGGCTGCCACGAAGAATAGTGGATCAACTTATTTTCCAAACTACCAGAAGGCAGGACAAGAAGTAATGGATGGAAACTAATCAAGGAGACAAGCAACTCCTTAGAACTAAGGAGAAATTTCCTGACAGTGAGAACAATTAATCAGTGGAACATTTTGCCTCCAGAAGTTTTGAGTGCTCCATCATTGCAGGCTTTTAAGAAGAGAGTGGACTGCCATTTGTTTAAAAAGGCAGAGAGACCACAATTTAATCTAGCAGGTTTAACAGAACAATGGAAGGGACCTTGGAGGTCTTCTAGTCCAACCCCTTGCTCAAGCAGGAGACCATGTACTACTTCTGGCAAGTGGTTGTCCAATCTGTTCTTTAAAAAATCCATGATGGAGCACCCATAACTTCTGGAGGCAAACCATTCCACTGATTAATTGTTGTTGTTGTTGATGATGATGATCTAAAATGATGCTACAGAGCACTGTAGACCAAGACAACTAGACACAAGAACAGTTTTTTCCTGAACACCATTACTCTGCTAAACAAATAATTCCCTCAACACTATCAATCTATCCACTAAGGCTGCATTACTATTACTATTAGTCTTCTCATCGTTCCTATCACCCATCTCCTCCCACTTATGACTGCAGGACTGCAACTTTATTGCTTGTATTCTTACGATTTTGCAAGGATACAAGCCAGATGACAAAATAACATACACATTAGGAGCTTTTGTCTACAAAGGATCTACTCAGAATGCCTCAAAGTTTAACCCTTGAGATATTATCCAAAGGAAAACAGTTAAAAAAAACTCTAAAGACTTTGCATGTTTAAGCAACAAATATTGGTAACCCTTTTCAAGCTATGTTGATGTGTTCTGGTTGCATTTTGCTTATTCTGATAACCACTCTGGCAAATTTTAATGGAAGAATATGCTTCATTTATTTATTTACTAGCTGGATATCCATGCTTTGTGATGGAACTAAGTGATTGGGTTATGCAGGATAAATTTAGTTCACAATCCATTGGCTCAGTGGTGGTCGGTGATTGAAACACATGAGGAAATTTCACTCCCATCTCCCTGAGTCCAGAAGCAGTTCCATAGGTGGAAGGCATAGACATTTTGGTGAGGTGCCAACA
This sequence comes from Tropidonophis doriae, assembly GCA_026931265.2. NCBI lineage: Eukaryota > Metazoa > Chordata > Lepidosauria > Squamata > Natricidae > Tropidonophis > Tropidonophis doriae. The sequence continues at coordinate 9,306 of JAPKID020005722.1, read as the reverse complement.
TTTAGTACTGTAAGAAGCCCCGAACTGCTCCTGAGTGAAGAAATGGGACATCTGCCAGTTTAAACTGTGGTAATGGAATGTGAAGCAACTGGCAGTTGGAACAGAGTTCTTTACAGGTGGGCAGGGGGAGTAGAACTCCTTAGCATCAGAGCGGATTTATTACTGTATAAAAAATATGAATGATTTGATGGTCATTCCAAAAAATATTTTCTTAGGGAGCACCTAGAAACCAAGAGAAACGTATGTGCCAAATTTCAAGTTTGTTAGCACTATATATACTTACTTACCCATTCACTGGTCCAGAGTCACCCAGTAATCCATTTTAGGCAAATACCTTAATTTCTCTATGGGTAAGGACTGGCCCTTCAACAGACCATGATCAGTTTGGTTTTCTTCTAAGGAATGAGGGCTTGACCGGGATTTCCTCTGCTTACAGGCCCCCAAAGAGCTACGCCTCCCTGAATTGATCAAGCCAACATAAAGTACATAAAGAATTTATTAACATATACATGATGTACGGTGTGTTAAAAGCCATACATCATGGTCAAAGGCTAGTTAAAGAAGACTAGATTATCTGTGACATGGAGCATGAGTTAATGCATAAATATAAATTATTGTTGGCAAAGAGAAAATAACATTTGAGTGAAGCTGTACTACTTTGATATAATCCATTTGCTTCAAGGTCCTTAAAACTGTTTAGATTTTATAAACTGCCCAGAGTCATTTAGGTAAGAGGAACAATGTAGAAATCTAAGAAATAAATAAAAATACAAAATAAAAACAGATCTTCCCCATTTTTTTTCTGTTGGGAAAACCCTGTGATTCCTACCCATTGTAAAGAGGGAAGAATTTACTAATTCAGTGACTGAGTATTGGATGACAGGAGCAAACACCGATCATTGTCATTTCTTTAAAATCAATTGCTGTTTTTTTTTAATCATCTGCTTAGCAAATTTCCTGGTTTCTTAAATCTTTAATGCTGCACCAGAAAAAGCCTCTTCTGTTCTAATTTATGTGACAGAAGTCAGGAAACAATCTTTTCTCAATTGCATTAGTTTTGACACACAGTTATCTGCATGGTAAGCCTTAATAAAGGAAGAGTTTATAATTCTTTCTATCAGGGCTTGCTTCCTGATCTAAAAAAAATAAATACAGCAAATGGCCTTGATAGATCTGGTAAACAGGAATTGAACCTTTTAGACGATGTGGCTCTTTGGCAGAAAATAACCTCCTGCTTTTCTTCTCAAATGAATCCAAATGTTCAACAGATGGGAAACTAAATAGGATAGATAGTGCTTACAATACAATAGCAGAGTTGGGAGGGATCTTGGAGGTCATCTAGTCCAACTCCCTACCTAGGCAGGAAGCCCTAGGCAGGAAGCCATTCAGATAAATGGCTATCCAACATCTTCTTAAAGACTTCCAGTGTTGGGGCATTCAAACTTCTGGAGGCAACTTCTGTTCCACTCATTAATTGTTCTGACTGTCAGGAAATTTCTCCTCAGTTCTAAGTTGCTTCTCTTCTTGATGGAGAAATGACATGGATGCAAAAATACAAAGAAGAAAAACAAAGCAAGTTATTTTCAAACAATCAAGGTCTCATTCTAAATCTCATTAACGGGAAACAAAGGACTCTGGCAATTTATTTTTGAATTTAAATTTAGGAGATAATCTTTGGACATCCTAGCACAAAATATTTATTAATTAGGAGGTGGATTTCTCACCGATAACTTGTGCTAAAATTGTGTTTGCATGAATATGTATTCTTCCATGCATACAAGCTCTAACAACAAAATATAAACCGGCACTTACATTTGCCCTTTGAAGCTGCTAGGTGCAAAATTAAATTTACTATGTCTAGTCTAATGAAAATTAGGACTGTGGGGTGATATGATGGCAGTGTTCTGGTATTTGAGGGGCTGTGCAAAGATGAGGGGGACAACGGATAGAGACTAATCAAGGATAGAAACAAGGTGGGATTAAGAAGAAACTTCTTAACAGTGGAACGACTTGCCTTCAGAAGTTGTGAGTTCTCCGATACTGGAGGTTTTCAAGAAGAGACTGGACAGCCATTTGTCTGAAATGGTATAGACCAGGAGTGAAATGCTACCGGTTTCAACTGGTTCGGTTGAAACTGGTAGTAAAAAATGCTACTGGTTTGCCAGCACTAGTAGCATTTTTTTTTTGTATTTGTTTGTATTTCATTCCTCATATAGGCTCCTGCTCAAGCAGCGGTTTGGACTACATGACCTCCAATGTCCCTTCCAACTCTGCTATTATATGTTCTACGTTCAACAGCCAATTTAGAATTTATTTCAAATATTTTAAATGCGTTAATAAAGATGTGTATTGTAGAGCTTGGAGTTTTGGATCACCATCCAACTGAATTCTCTGCCTGTTATTTTTCTTCTACATTCTTCTGCATTATTTTTTTGTTCCTTTAAATAGGAGAAAATAAAGGTATTTTTGATGCAACCTGATGTCAAGATTAATCTTTCACATCTTATATCCTTCACTGACGTTAAATAAATGTTAAAAAGCCAATGAAATGTAATAGGGCTGTGGTTCAAGATACTGTTGCTTTCAAATATGATGTTGGAAATACAATGCATAGTATTGAAGGTCACAAATCAAATAAAAACCTAAGCAATCAAAATATTATGTGAATATGTTATTTAATGTTTGAAGATATGATGCAGGAAATGATCAGGCAGAGATTGAAGGTGGGGTCAAATGCATCATCAGTTTGGAATCATTATGTTCCCACAAAAGACCTAAATCCAACCCCACATTAATTCCATTGACTCCAATTTGACTTGACCATTAGTAGACCAGATCCTTCTGCATAGGTAGTAGGTAGGAACTCTTTTCCTGTTCCTGATTTCTTATGCCTGATGCATGCAAATATTTACTTAGCCTCCTTAAGGATGCTGCAGATTGAGCCATATATTTATATCAGTGGTGAGATTCAAAAATTTAACTACCTGTTCTATGGGCGTGGCTTGGTGGGCATGGTAGGGGAAGATTACCGCAAAATCCCCATTTCCTCCCAATCAGCTGGGACTCGGGAGGCAGACAATAGATGGAGGAGGGGCCAGTCAGAGATGTTATTTACCGGTTCTCCGAACTACTCAAAATTTCCGCTACCGGTTCTCCAGAACTGGTCATATATACTCTTCAAATCTAATTGAACCTGGAATTAAATGTAAGATTGGTTTGTAATACATTGCATCTTGCAATTCAGAAATCTGAATCCAAGGAAAACATTTATCTGTGCATTAGGCCAATTTTGTGTTTTAGTTTGATCTTAAATTGTTATTGTAGCTGATGTATAGAAGAACCAAAAACATTTATTGTAGTTTTGCTGTTTTGTTTGGCTTACTGCTATGTTTTATGAGAAAAAAAAGTGGTAAAAGAATCTTGAGGTATTTTTTACAATGTTGAATAGCAATAGTTCCAAAGACTTACAAAAAAAATTGAAAAATCAAGTCATTTCAAGTGTTGCCATAAACAAAAATGACTATATAACGGCTTCTTCCAATTATCTTGATAATCCAAATTCAACGAAATTGTTCTTCTCTGGACAAAACAAGATTCTACAATGTTGCACTTATATTTATCATTTCCTACCACATTTTTTTTAAAAAAACCTGCAGATATTGGTAGTAAATGGAGAGCATAAGAATAAGCAATTTATACCTGAAGTCTCTAGGATCTTACGTGGCGTACTAGTTGATTCCTTGGCTTTCATTGTTATCCGTATACCTGAAATATTCTTTTTATTTGGATAGCAGAACATTTCTAAAAATGGATGTATATTAAGAGAGTCTAAAAGTTGTATAAACAGCCTTCATTCATATTATGATAACTTAGATTTAATAGAGTGAATGAACAATGTGGAAGGTATAATTATTAGGATTGTTTTGATATCGGTAGATGTCAGCCTTCGCTTTACTGCCTGCTTTTGGCTGCCATTGAAATGGGGAGGGAGGGGGCTAAGGGCTTCATAATAACTGTGCTGGTGAGAGAAGGAGTGAAGAGGTGATCCAGGCCCAATGGTATCAAATTCCATTCTGATGACCGCTGTGGACGTGTTACCCATCTGACATTGGAGATGATATTACATTGGACACTATTGGAGGGGTTAGGGGTTATTGGGGTTGGCTTATTCCTTGATATGTATGCTTCGCGCCTAAATTGCTCATTCCCTGCTTAACCTTTCGCTGTTGTTCTTTCTTACTCAGTAAAAGTAGCCTTAGACATTCTTTTTATGTTTTAAGTGCGTTCTTTCTTGGGTAATGGATGAAACAGCTTGTGACAATCATTATCAAACAGTTTTATAACAAATATTGCAACCTGTTTTCATAGAAATTGCATTTCAACTTTTGAGGTTTCATTGCCCCCAAATCTACCAATAATATGTAATAACTGTAAAATATGTTATTCATTTGCACTTTTTAATGCAGCCATCTTTAAATTTGTCTTTTAATTGGGTTAAGAAATCAAGTATTGCAGATTTATTAGTCAGCTATCCTATTGGCCTATGCAAATAAAGAGGAACTCCTGGGACATAATTTTACCAAGAGTATAACTTTACTGATGGATGCATATAGGCACAGAAGAAGTAAAGCCAATTCTAAAGATTCCCACAGAAAGCAGCATAGGTAAATTCCCCTTTTTGCCTTTAGGCCTCCCACTGTCCATTATCCACCAATCCAATGCATTCTTTGTGTTTTGGGAAACAGTCTGCACCATTCGAAAAGTTCCATAACATGACCTTGAAATGTAGGAACTTTCCTAGGCTCAGCCAACTCGCTTGCCTCTTTCAGCCAATCCTCTCAACTCCCCCATGAATTCCACCCCCTCCCTTCTGTTTCTGTTGTCAAGCTGCAAGAAGAATTTCAGGGGGCAATAGGATCTGAGTCAGCCTTGACATATTAGAATATATAAACTTTCATATACTGAACACACTCTATTTCATGTTAATCAAAGATACAGAACACAGAAAAGCCAAGGAACTCTAAGGCATTGATAAGAAAAAAGGAAAAAAAGCATAACAAATATACTTGGTGGTAATATGGGAAACCTACAAATAATTTGGAATATCTTGCTTTGACAAATCAGTGGGCTAGAATTTTGAAGACTGTTCCATGGTATCCTATGATCTTAAGAGGGAATTAATTAAACAAATTAAACATATCCATGTTTACTGGGCATCCCAGAAGATCAGAGGTGGATTCTGACAAGTACTACTGCTGGTTCACCCATGTGCGCACATGTACAGTGCAATAAAAAATATTCTGCACATGTGCAGAAGCTAAAAACAAGAGGGTGGCACCATAGGAGAAACAGTTCGGGAGCATGTCAGGCCTGGGTCACTGCCAGTTCCAGTGACCCATGCCACCAAACCACTACCAATTCGTCTGAACCAGTCCGAACCAGTAGGAACCCATCACAGCAGAAGAGGCATGGTAATGGCTGAGACCTGAGAGTGAAAACTTTCTATCTTAGGTGACTGGAAAAATGTGTGGAACTGAAGTTATTGAAAAAGAATAACCCACAGAAAAATACGAAACCCAGAAAGAATAACAATAATTAAAAGCATTCTGTGCTGCTTCAAACCAACACACTTTGATTTACAGTGATAAAAGGTCTAAAAAAGAGTGTGTGCTAAGAATTGGTTCAGCTGAAGAGGAGGTTCCTTACTCTGGAAAGTAGCCCATTGCTAAATTGCTGGAACTAACCTTTATGGAAATAAAATACTCAAGACAACATAAGGAGAAAATACTATTTTCAAACTGCGTTAGGAAAATGTGCCTGAAGGTTGAATTTGCAACAAGGAAATCCTAGTCACTTTTTGAGTATAGCTCCTATCATGTCATTCAATGCAAATTGATAGCACAAAAAAGATTGTTATTGTTATTGTTATACTACATGGGACTACGGTGGTCATATTTCTTATCATAGATTTAGCTATAGAAAGATAGAAAGATTTAGCTATGACCTAAATCAGGGGTGTCAAACTCAATTTCATTGAGAGCCACATCAGGGTTCTGTTTGACCTTGGAGGGCAGGAGGCTAGGGTGGGTAAGGTGTGGCCAGCTCGGCATTACTCGTGTGGTGGCCCAAGCACTCTGCCAGAGAAAACAGGCTCCTCAGGTCCATTTCTGGTTGCAATGGCCTCCTGCAACTCTCTGCCAATGAAAACCGAGCTTGAGAGGGCCACCCACAACCCTCCCAAGCTCTATTTTCACTGGAAGAGGCATCTTGGGCCAGTCCCTAGTAGTTTCCGGGGCGGCCTCATGGGCCATATCAAAGCACCCCAAAGCTGGATCCTGCCCCAGGTCTTGAGTTTGACACCCCTGGCCTAAATGAAGTTATGTCACTAAGTGATGATGACACACAGAGTTCCAAACCACTCTAAAAACTTTAAAGTTCTTTATTGCATTTTTCTCAGCAGGCTCTTCTTAGCAAAGTCTGAAAAGATGATTTCTAAACTATAATTGACAGCTGCCTTATATAACATCCATTTTCCTCCATTAACAGAAAAGCTTATTTGGCCAAAATAGTCTAAATTAAAGGATTAATGGTAATATTGTTTGAAAGGTTGTGATTTAGTTTTTGTATGTCCCCTGTTAAGATGCTATATTTCCTTTTAGTTAAGACTGGTTAAAAAAAAGAACTGAATTAGCTTTTATAAAATTCACTTAGAGTTTGCCACTGGGATGGATATTTTTGTAAGATAAAACTAAATACAAAGGAAGTATTAAAATTCTTATATTTCCATATTTATATCCTATATTCTAATCTAAAACAATGGTCTTAGATAATTATATGGGTATGTCTAGTTTAATGAAAAAAAGGACTAGGGGCAGAGGTGGTGTTCAAACTAGTGCCCGAATTGATAGCAAAAATTGTGGGTGGGCCCTCTCATCCGCCCCCCTGCCTCGGCTCTATGCCATCCTATTTAGGCACATTTCTGAGGCTGGGTGCATGTGTGAAAGGCATGTGCGCAAGCAAAGCACATGTGCAGAAGGCTGGGCGGATGCGCGAAAGGGGCACCATTTGTCTTAAGTGGTGTAGAGTTTCCTGCCTAAACAGTGGGTTGGACTAGAAGACGTCCAAGTTCCCTTCCAACTCTGTTATTCTGTTATGCTGTTTTTCGGATGTGAGACCTTCTTGAAAAATTTTACTTTTTGTTCTTTTATGTTAGCTGATAAAGAGACTAATTAGACAGACATGCGGTTTCTTTAACTGGGTTAATAAATATCCAAAGAATAGTAGCTTATACCTCTTTTCAGCCACCTTATATTTATTTTTCGGTCCTTTTTAATATTCCATTACTGTAAATTAAGTCTGGTCAATCAAATAAGATATCAAGTTTGATGAAAACTGGATGAAATTACCCAAAGTGTAGTTATTAAAAAAATAATAATAATGCATCCTGGGACCAGGCACATTCAGCCTTTCGTATTTTTATTCAATATCCAGTGTGATTTGACCACTTGATAAAGTGTTATTGCACTTTATTAATGAACAACGTGCCTCAGAATTTTGCTATGCTTTGCAAAAACAATTTATTCTTAATGCATGGGTGATGGTGTTCAAATGGCTAGATTTTTCACTGAGGGAATTTGATCTGATTGCCTGAAGTCCTAAAAGAGTGTAGAACGAGGGCTGCCTAGCCTGCTGTTGGCCAAAGTACCAGCCTGGGCTGGCTTTCTAGCCTGCATAGAACTTCATTGAGAAAGTCAACAGCCCAAAGGTGGTTTGCAAATCCCAGTGCTACCGGTTCACTCATGTTTGCATGCACACTAACACATGACGCTTCTGCGCATTTGCAGAAGCATCTGGGCGGGTGGGTGAAACCCACCTCTGCAACAGCCACAGAGAGCACTATTTTACAGCATCTTCTGCTTTAGTTACCAGTGCAGCTTTGTCTCTAGGAACACCCATTCTAGGACTTTTTCAATATGATGGATGATAGTCAGAAAAAGTTCTAAATATGGTCCCTATCAGTGCCACTTGTTTATTAAGTATCGTGCCATCCTGCCAAATTGAGGGTTTGTTTTAATTACTAGTTAATCCAACTGGGATGTTGATTGTCTTTTTCTCTAGTAAACCAATGGGAATAATGAATTAAAGTAGAGCCTCTTTCAGATGTTTGACAAAAAAGAGTGGGAGAGAAGATGGCTGAAATCAGAAGCACCATCCTTTCAATGAGCTATAAAATGATCTGAAAAAATTATAAGTGGCTCATCTAAAGAGCTGAAGTCCAAACATTTATTCATTCATACTGGTCTATGTCCATAAAAAGGGACTTATTTGATATTTATTTATCCCTTTGGCTTCACCTGAATCAACTAAGAAAATAAATACTCCATACGTGCAGTTGACTGAAGTGTGTTGTTTTGTATTTGTTTTGAATAAGCCCTTTCCCCACCTTTGATTCAATGCCTAAGTATTCTATTCTTACAAATATGGTATATTTGAGGGCATGATTTTATTTGTGGAAATTCTATTTTCATACAATAAAGGCACATTAATGTATGTGACTAAAACATTGCATCTTTATGATTACATCAAGTTGAGAAGTAAACAGCCACTCTTCTTGGAAAAATAGAAAATACAGGATTGAACAGGTGTATGACCTAATATGAATGAGAGACACTTATGAAAAGTGTGCCAAGAGTTTTACTTAGAACAATTTGGAACAGCCTTCACTTTAAATGAGATTATGAAAGAGACCAATATAAAAAAAGAGTTCAATGAAGAAAGACCACTAATTTTAAATGGTAATTAAGATGAACACTGGCTTCCTTCTGGTTTGCCGGAGGCGACGGACGGATCCTAGATCCGTCTGCCACTTGGTTGCTCCGGCGGCTCCTTCGGGGGCTATGGGGTGCTTTTAAAGTGCCCCCACCACACGGGTGGCTTGGGGGGAGTTTCCCCACCCCGGCGGCAGTCGGGGGGCCCCCACTTCGACCTAGGCGCTGGGGAACGAATAGCGGGGGGGAGGATTTCCTCCTTCGTCCCCCTCACCGATGGCTGATCAGAACAAACTGCAGCTGTAATAAAGAACAGAAGACCGGAGCTGGAGGCAACACCGAGGCTCCGTGATTACTGCAAAGTGGATTGTGAGTTTTTATTAATTTTTGCTTTCAACTATTGATTTAAAGGGAAAAGGAGGAGGGAGTTTGCCAACCTCTCCTCGGAAAAAAAAAACGGTGGCGCTTTAAAATGCTCCCCAGGCTTGGGGAGATGGAAAAAATTCAACATCCAATTTTTTCTTTTAAAAATAAATGA
>JAPKID020005721.1:0-10985 GCA_026931265.2 Tropidonophis doriae | reverse complement strand
ATCGCAAAAATGATTTTTTTCTACATAATGCAATCCTCATACGGATGTCAATAGTAACAAATGATTGAATGCATAAATTTACGATTTATGATATGATATATATGTATTTCCTTACACCTTATATTGACATTTTTTTTACCTTGTATGGAACCTCGGAGGCAACCACCACCTCCGACATGGAAGCTCTAAAGTATTTTTTCTGTATTCTATATACCTTTTCCCTGTTAAAAATTTGTAAAAACCAATAAAAATTGTTATTCAAAAAAAAATGTGTATAAAACTTCTGATGGGTCTCAAGGTTGACTTCAGATTTAAATAAAACTTGATTTGTGAATTTGATATTATTGATAGATAGCATTAGAAAAATAATCAACAGTGAACCAAAAATTTGCATATATTTGTGGAAAGAAAGTTTTATAAGAGTAGCACTTCTCTTTTAGACTAAATACCAAATACTATTCCATTCAGCCCATTAAAAGACTAAATCTCTTTTTATTAAGTTAAATTCTATACAGTGTTTCAAATATAATGTGTGGAACATATTTTTTTGGCAGAATAACATATATGCCACCATCAAAAATGTAGGCTTTGCAGTTGTAATAATATCCTGGGTTATTGAGAGAAACATATGGAAGCAATTATCCAGATTCCAAAGATGCAGTTTAAAGATCAATATTGGTCCCTTAAATTAAGTCTGTAAACAAACTGACAGCTAATGCAGTTCAGATAAAAGAAACATATTGGCTCAAAAACTTTGTCTCCAGCAAGCAAACAACCAAACCTTAAAAAGGGGAATAACGATTGATACCAGTAGTAGCTAATTTTTAAGTATTTGGGATCTGAACAATTAAACCCTGGGTCCTTTTTGGAGAAGGGTGGGGTATAAATTTGAATAAACTAAATAAACAAAACGTAAAAATGTAGAGAAGAGTGCTTTCAGACTATGTTCTACAGAAACTCTTTCCTCAAACTATTAAAACAAAGAATTCTTGCATTGTTCTACACTGTATCAAGCTATATTTATTTTCTTACTTGTCCTCCCAAAATCCAGAGCAATAAACATGCATCGGGGACCACGTGGGACAGAAAGGGAATTGGATATTTATTTATTAAAAGTTTCCACTACACAAACTTAAACTGCTAGTTGAAAATTAAATATCTCATCACAGAAGCTTTTTAAAAATTCTGCTTGTTTATATAGCTGCGTGTCTAGCGTCATTTAGATTTTTATTATTATTATTCATCAGATTAATTGTGGAATTTATTTTGAGTATTGATCGCAAATAAAGATGTTAGATGTGCCCAAGAATCTCAGTAATATGTTCAGTTTGGTATAGACTGAAAATGAGAAAAATAGCTTTTTAATTTTCATTATTTAGCACAGAAACATACAATTTTCTTAACAATTATTTTAAATAATTTTACCCCCTTCTTTTAATACCATAGATTCTTTAAATTGGATAGGTTTATAAATGTTTATGAGTTTAGGACAAAACATTACAGATTTAATGTCTGCTTTTGTCTGTGGCATAAAACTTCATTGCTGTTTACTGTCCATGTCAGTATAATATAATCTTTAGTAATTCTTTAACTCAAATAAATTAGGCTGTGGTCTTGCATGTAATTAGTATAATTACTTAGGACTGACAACTTCTGTTTTGTTTTACCAAGTAACAGGGCAATATTTTAAAAGGATTTTAACAACTGCGTGGCTACAGCTTTTAGATTAAAGTTTAAAGGTTTTTTTTACAACTCATCTTTTTACTACCTTTCTTTAAAACTTTGTGCCATCTTCTACTCTGATGAGTATCTCCATGAAATTAATACATTTTTTTCTAATTTCCCCCAACATATAACATCTCCTGAAAATAAGGCCATGCCAGATTTTTGGGGTGGGCACAAATATATGCCCTCCCCTGAAAATAAGCCCTCTTTGGCTAGGCAGAGTTCCACTCACTGATCTAGTGGTATTTCGAAACTGGAGGCGGAGATGGGTGCTTGCAAGGCTTGTTGCTTTTGGGATACTGCTGGGTTGGTGAGTGGCACTCTGCAACTCACCAACCTAGTGTGAGCACCTTTCTCTCCACCCCCCCCTGCTTGCGCGCCTCCCAGTGTTACCATGACCTGGGCCAGCTCTTCCTGCAGGGTCAGCACTGAGGATGGCTTCTTCTGCAGCTTCCAAACCCTGACTGGAAGAGGCCAGTCAAGCCAGCCACTTGCTGCCAAGTCTTCCAGGAGTCAGGGCAGAGAGCCTCCCCGTAGCTGGACCATAACCATAGAGCGGGAAGCGCATTCCCAGAACAGCCACTGCTGGAAGACTCTCTGTCCCGGCTCCTGGAAGACTCGGCAGTAGGTGATTGGCCCAACCAGCCTCTTCCAGCCAGGTTTTGGAAGCCTCAGAAGAAGCCATCCTCAGTGCTGGGATGGCGGTGGCAGGGAGAGCTGACCCAGGCCATAGGAGTGGGAGGCATGCGAAAAGGGCAGAATAGGTGCTCGTGCAACCCCCATTCTCCAGTCGGGCAGAGCACCATTTACCGACCAAGCAGTATCCCCAAGACACCAAGCCGTGTGAACACCTGTTTTCCCCCCTCACATGGCTTGGTGCCTTCGGAATACCGCTCAGTTGGTGAGTGGCGCTCTGCCTGGCTGGGGTTGCCATGCAGCTGCTCTCCCAAAGAGCCTATCATGGGGATTGGAGGATGCGGTCACAGCCTCAGGGGCCAATGGCAGTAGTGCAACACAGCAGCCATTAGGTGACCATGCTTGCCTCCTGCACTTCCAAAATAATAAGCTGCCTCCCCTGATAATAAGCATAAGGTCATATTTGGGGGGGGGGGGTGTCAAAAGAAAATAAGACCCTGTCTTATTTTTGGGGAAACACGGAATCTAATTCATTCCATAATTATGTTTGCAAGCTGATTTGTCGTGACCCGAACCTAACCAAAATTAATGCAAGCGACCACATGAAGTCACTGTTGTTTGGCACTTACAAAAAAAATAGCATGTAAGGGGAAATCAGCCGCAGTTGTGTTTGATCACCTTCTGAGTATGTGTTCGTGACCAGATTCAAAAGTTTTATGAATTTTTTGGTCAGAACCTGATTTGGTCATGGTCAGAAGCATTCACCAAAGGTTCTATTGTAATTTTTTCATGATCCTTGAAAACATGTTCTTATGAATGCTATAGAAAATTGGAGGTAATTTTTAAGGTAGTGGAATTTTTTCATTAGTTTCTATAGGATATAAAACATTAAAAAATCATACTTTTAAGTCAGATGTGTAAATTATCTCAATTTATGGAACATTTTAAGTTTGGGCCGAACTTGTTTCAATGCAGTAAACCTGCAGTCAATGTATACTGTTAAGCTTGAGTTGTTTTTCTGGCTTTGTTAATCAGTAATGAAGTATGAGTTCTGCTTTACCAAGATAAGAATGCCATTTGTATCTATTGTATCTCACTTACAGTGTTATCCAAAATTAATTATTGTCAGTGTTTTCCAGAAACATACGTTTGATGTGGTCAGTCAAATGAAGTGGCTGCAATATTGCATTTTAATATACTTGCGAATAGCATAGCCCTAAAAAGAGTTGTAATTTGAAGTTTGCTTTGAATAGTTAATTAAATGAATATTTAGTCCTCTTTTTAAAAAGCATGCATAATTCTGGGCATACCAACATAGGCAAAGAGTTTTGAAAGATTTGCACAGCAGTTGCATTAATTATGTGCAACAGTTGACTAACAGAATATTTAAAGCCTATTTTTAACTTACTATCTACCACTATGATGGAAATCTTGCTTGAGAACATCATAGAAAACCGCATAGCTTCAAATCCATAACGAATTTGCTTTTTTTTAAATTGCTGCTTTTTATTTTTGTGGTTTTATTTTAAGCATGCTAAGCGTCTGTATATTTTTTGTTTTTTAGATTTGACACAGTTGAAGGCATGTAAGTGGTCATTTCCATTTTTCAAAAGACTTGATTAAAAAAACAAGGCTTTTAATGTTAAGTGTAACATTTAAACTTTCATTTCAGCTTGTGCCTTTTATTTTGCTTTAATGTTTCTTTTATTCTAAAATTTCCCTATTCTAAAACATTTATGAGGACTAAAGAGCATCTTTATTCACAGTCTAGAAAATGATTTGGCCATAATTGGGTATGAAACACATTATTAATACTATTATATGAAAATATGTCAAGATTATTTCTTACTTCTTTAAATTAGAAGTTATTTGAGTACATAAAAACCCTATCTTGTGACAAAGAAGGCTTAGAAATGGTTTACAAAAGCTCATCTTTTGGTTTTGTGTTCATACACTAATTACTATTCTGCTTTGTGTTCAAATGGTCACATGCATCCAATGTTTCCACAATATAGAGAACAAGTAATTAAGCAGTATTGCATATAATTATAATGTGGTATTTCTCTGCCCAAACTTCTTTTAAAATCTGTCTCTTCTCAATGCACAGTGGGTGTATTGAAAGACTGAAAGATACTATAGCCTGCTTATTTGTACATTTCGTTAGCAATTAAGGCCAGAGATTCTTCTCAGATTAAAAATTCTCTCTGGGATGAAACACACAAATGGTTTTTTATTTTTGTGAAATATTTAGTTAATTTATCTGAATTATTACTTTTAAAGGCTTAGGTCACTTATGGCTAACCTTTTTGTCCTCACGTGCCAAAATCGTACACACTTGTGTGATAGCAAACATGCGTGTACCCACACCCACAGTGCAATGCTCCCCAACCTCCACACATAGGTGCGTGTATGTGAATATGGCCCCTTGTGTACGCATGCACGAACACCACCACCACCTCATGGCAGAGGGGATTTTTCATTCTCCTCAAGCTCTGGAGGCTTTTCTTGAGCCTCAGGAGGGCAAAAATGGCCTCCACTGGCTTTGGAGGCCCTCCCTGAAGCCTCCTGGCACAAAAAATGGAGCACAAGGGAAGCACTGCAACCCCTCCCCCCTGCTCATGAACTTGTGCATGCGTCTCCTACATGCGCGTCAGACACAAAAATCATTGGCCAGCAGGAAGCATGCGCTCATGCACGGTGAAGCTTAGCTGGGCGACAGCTCGCATGCCTGTAGAAAAGGCTCCACCTGCCACCTGTGGCATGCATGTCATAGGTTCGGCATCACAGGCTTAGGTTTTATAACACCTGTCAGGGATTAGGGAAAGGGAAAATAATTTTAAAGAAATCTCAGTTAGTCAAGTTAGCTTTTTCTCCCTCTGAGAAAATATGTGGATTGTAAACTAGCAGACCCCATTAAAACGACTGCTGGATTCTAGAAACTGTAATCTAATAAGAGTCTGCACAAAGGGCTATTTTATTGAAATACAGATAATGAAATTGTTTTGTTGCAGAGGAGGGGGATCCCTGCAGTGTACATATTGATGTATATACTTTTTAAATATACTTTTACTTTTGTTGTACAAAATATTTCAATTAAACTTGGATTTGGTTTAGAACATATTAATTCTGTAGTTGTTCTCATGAAATCTTCATTGTTTACAGGATTTCTGTGACTTCTTCATTCTCTAGTTCTATATGCTTAGTTTCCCAGTATAATAATTTCCTAAATAATACATTATTTCTGTCATTTCACCTTCCATCTTCTCCGTCTTCACTTGCTGTTTTGTCCTCATTGAACCAACTAGCACCTACTGTATTTTTCGGAGTATAACATGCACTGGAGTATAAGACACACCCAAGTTTTGAAGAGGCAATTTTTTTAAAAAAGTAGGTAAGTAGATCGAGGGATAGAGGAGGAGAGGAAGAGAGAGAAATACGGTAGGTAGGTAGGGGGAGAGAGAGAGTAGTTAGGTAGGTAGGTAGATAAAGGGATAGAGATAGAGAAATAGAGAGAGAGAAATAGGTAGGGAGAGAGAGAGAGTAGGTAGGTTGGTAGGTAGGGAGAGGGATAGAGATAAAAATAGAAGGACAGTAGATAGGTAGGGGGAGACAGAGAGAGAGTAGGTAGGTAGGTATATAGGTAAATAGGGGGGGAGAGAAATACAGTAGGTAGGGGGAGAGAGAGAGTAGGTAGATAGGAAGATGTTTCCAGGTGTATTTATGTGCTGAAGAAGGAAATCGCTGACAACCTGTAGCACCTAAAACTTTGTTTCTGCTGCACAGCACTTGACCAATGTAATTTTCATCAACCACTCTAACTAAATAGCTTTCCGAAAGGGAAAAAAAAAGTGTTTGCACTCTGAAACCTCCCCAAAACTGCCAACCTTTCGCAAAAACAGGTCCGGGGGGTTTGTCCCCCAAATAAAAGGCATGAATAGCCTTTGGAGTGCTTGCAGAGTCCTCCTGGGGGAGTGGGAGGGGGGGCAAAAATGAGCAAAAAATGGGCCGTTTTTCGCAAAAATTGGCTGTTTTTTGTCAAAAAAAAGGTGCATGCGTAGCCTTATGGAGCCTTATAGAGTGCTGCTGAAGGCTGGGCGGGCAAGAAATGGCCCATTTTTTGTTCATTTCTGCCTTCCCCCGCCCCAGGAGCTCTTTGCAAAGCCTCCATAAGGTTATGCATGGCCATTTTGGTGAAGGGGCAGGGCTTCAGGAGGCAAAAAATGTTGCACCCAGATTTTCAGCCTCTTTTTAGAGGAAAAAAGATTTGTGTTATACTCCGAAAAATATGGTAAGGTTTTTCTGATTGAAGTGGCTGTTCTGTTTATGATTTATCATAATATTTTCTCTGAGTTCAAGAGGCTTTGCGGGGGGGTATGCTGGTCTTGTTGTATTCTGGTCTTTTCCATGTAAGATTGAGATTGTCTTGGCAACGTTTCGGCGAGGTCTCACTCGTCATCTTCAGGCTTGCATTTTCGGCTTCGGAGCTGCCGTCTTTCTATAAATCTTGGGGGGGGGAGTGCTGGCTTTGTTGCTGGGAGTGGGTTGATTGGCTGTGTAATTGTATCATGATTGGTTGATTGGTGCTGGCTATGTGTTCATTGTTCTTTTGTATTGTAACGGTCTGGATGGTGGGTAGGTCTCGTTTGTTGGCTAGTGCTGGTTTCTCTATTTCCGAAATAGAGAAACACCCCCACAACATGAACAAACATGGTGATACCTCCCGCCTACCAGCCATCTGGAAACCTGCACTAGCCAACAAACGAGCCCCACCCATCACCCAGACCATTAGAATACAAAAGAACAACGAAAATGAAACACCTTGTGCATTCTTATTTTTGATATGCTTCTGTATCAGAGGTGGGTTGCTCATTTTTTTACTACTGGTTTAGGGGCATGCTCATCTGTGTGCACGACGCTTCTGCGCATGCACAAAAGTGTCCAGCCCTCCCGCTGCCATCACTATCAGTTCAGCTGAACTAGCAGCAACACACCTCTGTTCTGTATATCAAACACAATAAAACTATTGGTTGAGTTTTAGAACCCTGTTGCCAGTTGTACCTATTCATGCACAAATTCAAACTCCAATTCTGTTACCTCTTTTCCAGAAGCAGTGACTCATTAATTCAGCTCTAAAGCACTTCAAGAGAGTTGTTGAAAATTCTTATTTACATTGCAGTCTATTTTATTTGGGGATAATATCCGATATATCAAGAAAATTCTATTTTTTCTTCTAAAATTTTTGTTAAATTGCTGTATTATACTGCTATAGTAATAGTAAAAGGCACACCTAGAATAATTTCCCTTTGAGAATCTAGACCACATTCTTTCCCCAAACTGGCGCCTTCCAAAAAATTTTAATTACAACTTATTTAAGGGTACAATGTTCCAAATATATCTGTTTGATTACTTTACTTCAGTCTTCTCTAATACTTGCTTACTACTTTCCTATGTTAGTTCAGTCTCTTTCTTTCTCATTTTTGTCAATCTATTTAGATTTGATTGGATAACAATTTCTCAATCTTCTTTTCCCTGTCATTCTTCTTTTTCTCCTGCGTGCTTTCTTAGCTATTATATAAATCGATTACCAAGTCATTTCCTGCTACAGTTATCAAATTGTGGCACCAAACAAATTGATAGCATTTTCTTTTATCATAAAAACCTCATACAGGTTGGGTGACTACGGATTAATTGGTATTGCAGGATTCAAAGCCTCTCTTTGTCTGTCTCTGTCTCTCTCTTTCTCTGTGTCTGTCTGTCTGTCTGTCTATTTATATGTAAGAGGAATAGCAACAGAATTGTTCAAAGTTATGCTGACTGACAAACAGTGTTACTGACATTTATTTCACAGTACACTGCTTCTTAAGGATGTCCATTATATACATATGGTATTAACACCCACTAACCCGGCATATATTATTAACATTTTAGAATTACTGTTTTTGTTATACTACTGTAAGTAGAACATCAGATGATTTCATTCTTTCCTAAACAAGTTTTTATGTTATTTTTTAGTATAGAACAAAATAAAGTGAGATTTAAATCCTGTTTGTTAGCTATGTCTCAACTCTGGGTTACTTCCTATTAGAATGTTGTTTGATTGATATTGATGTATGTCTGTTATGTTTCTCCCCAATAAAGTAAAATAACATTGAATATAATTGTTTTGATTTATTTCAGGAGCCCTCTGGCACAAATGGAAGAAGAAAGGCGGGAGCATGTGGCAAAAATGAAGAAAATGGAAATGGAAATGGAGCAGGTATTTGAAATGAAGGTTAAAGAAAAAGTTCAGAAACTGAAAGACTCTGAAGCTGAGGTATGTATAGCTTGATAAAAAAAATTGCAATCTAGCATCAACTGAATAAAGTAATAATTAAAAGCAATATAATATTTGTATTTGTAATTGTGTTATTCTAAAGGCAAACATCTATGTAAGTAATTCTATCAGAGAAAGTACTATCAGAGCAATTTCTTATGTACCATGAAAGTAAATGTAACTCCTAATAACCTCTTACAACAAATGGGCTGTCACTGCACCAAGCGGCAAGGCACAGAGATAATACAACTATATCACTGGAAAGGTTTTTGTGAAACATTTAACCTATTTTGATGGAAGGGGATGAATGATTCTGGAATGATAAAATGGAATAATAAATGTATTAAGCTGAATTTCAGATTTATTTTCCTCACAATGGATTAGACTTTGGACTATAAAACAAGGCAATCAATGTAGTTTATATCCGATTAAAGGACTTTTAAACATGATGATAAAGGTTTGTGTCAAGAGTAAGAAAAACAGTCATCCATAAATACAGAAAGAATCCAAAAGGAAAAGGATATGTTCTCTCTATCAAAGAAAAAGTAGATTTAAAAAAAATGAATGAACAAACTCCAAAACCATTCTGTACTTCCTGGATTTTCTGTTTTGTTAACAAGAGTTGCCAATTTCTTTAAAAACTGAATATCCCACCCACCCACCCCGAAACATTTGAATTTGGTCCATTTATATATGTTTGGCATTTAATATGTAAATACCATTTAACCAGGGCATCAAAAATAACGTTAGAACAAAAATATGATTTGAATATAATCTTAGTCCTCATTAACTTTAATTGCCTATAAAAATAAAGTGTCCCACTTATAAAATTAATCGCTTTTTCATAAAAGTACAGAAGTCATTGCCTCACAAAAGCATAGTGAGTTACATCCTCATGTTTTCAAAGATACAGGACAAATACGTACTCAACAAGCAAAATGTGCTTAATGTATATATATTTACTTTATAATAATCTCATTTAATTCAATGGCTATTTTTTTAGTTAAATATGTACAGTATTATTTGCTTTACACTAAGGATGGATTTGTTTAACATAATAAATTGTCATAACATGTACAATGGTAAACATTTGTTAAGGTTTTAGAATTATTTATAATCTTGCAATATTGTAACCTACAATGTTATAACCTACAATGTTGTGATAAGAGTTTCATTTAAGTCCTGATAATAAGGATTCTGGTTAAATAGTACTAAAACTGTGTCATATCTATATTGAATACATTGAACCAGAGATTACTGTCTTTTGGAAAAAGTAGTAAAACTGTAGGATGATCAGTTCTAAAGGGGTGAGTCAGATGAAGGGACAATTAACTGATAGTTTGTTACTTACTGCCATAGAATTTTCTCTTTCACAAGTTCTTTCCTCAATCCAAAGATATCTCTGTAGTCTTCAGAAAGAAATAATGTAGCTTCTCTTCAGAAAAGATCTGCAGACCATTCCTTATGATCTATTATTACTATGTCTTCCATTAGGAAAGCATTAAATAAAAGTAGTTTCTTACATTGGCTAAAGACCATTTGAATGATACAACTGGCTATTAGCAACTTCAGGTCATGGATGGCTCAAAGTTATTCATGAAACAAAGGATCTCAATTATACAATAAAACTCATGGGAGAATGTAAACGTTATCTATCAGTGACCTGAAACAGATATGAATGAGGGTAAAAATTTGTTCTCCAAGCTTGTGGATTGGTTTCCAAATGTTAAGGGCATGGATATAAGTCATGCAGTGCAAAAGTGATCCTAACCCAAAAATAAATCTACAATAGAATGGCTGAATAAGAAGAAATATTGGGTTCTCCTGTGCACTGCTTGGGGAATCCAAGTATGAGTTAACTTCAGCCCATTAACCTAGAGACTGAGTTAGAAAAAGTCTTGACCATGCCTCTTTAGCTCTCCGGAGTTCAGTTTTTTAACTCAGTCTAGCCCAGTGGTTCCCAAAGTGGGCGGTACCGCCCCCCAAGGGGCGGTGGCATGCGTTAGGGGGGCGCTAGGAGGCCAAGCGGCTGCATGGGGGTGCTAGGAGGCAACGGGGGTGCTGAGGGTGAGAAAGAAACTTGCTGAGCGGAGGATGGACTGTTAAAGCCTATCGGCGCAGGCAGAAGGATGACATTGTTCAAACAAACCTGGAAGTAGCGGGTTTCCCTTTAAACAACGTCACCACCCTCCCCTCCAATCACCACCTTTCTCCCAGGAGAGGCGTGCGCGCGCGTGCTGCTTCAAGCTCCTGTCCCGACTGGCTCCCGGGTCCCCTCCTCCCTCCGCAAAAGCCCCTGCCAGGACAGGGG
>JAPKID020005720.1:0-10985 GCA_026931265.2 Tropidonophis doriae | reverse complement strand
GAAGGAAGGAAGGCAGGAAGGAAGGAAGGAAGGAAGGAAACAGGCTGCCAAAGCAATGCTTTTCAACAAAAAAGAATATGCAGGCAACTTTATCAAAAAGTTCCTAATAACTCATTCTAGTATAGTATAAACAACACAAGCTAAGAAAAGGATCACACTACTATCCAACAAGAAGTTCTCAAAAAACAACCCAAGACTATTGCAATCAGTGGCATCACTGTAGTGCCAAACCAACTAAAGTGCCTCCAAACCTTTTTAATTAATCCAAAAGACCCAGTGTTTTTTATTTCTTTTTATGACTATTTCATCCCTTTATTCGGGGTGAAATTGGGGCAACTGAACTGAGCTGAGAATTTACTGGCTGAATGTCCTTCCTGACACCTATGTTGTGTTCACAGCATATGTTTCTCTTTACACCATGATAGAAAAATATCTGTCTTTCCCTAGTATTGAACTCTTAACCTTCCAAGTGGAAGGCAAGTATCTTCACCTTTAGTCCATTGCACTGCTTACCCCAAAAGATCCAGTGTCCCAGAAGAAAAACAACAGAAATTATCTACACTATCTGGTTAGGAATTGTAACTGTCATTGTCAAACAGGCAGAAGCTAGGCAGAGTGTATCCATGAAAATTAATTAGCAGTCAGAAGTCACAATGAATTTCACAACACATAGACAGATTCAACCATAGTTTCATCAGGAAAACTGTGAGCATCCTAAAACATGCCAAATCCAAAATGATACAGATTTCCTGGAAACTTGATATTTGACAAATTAATCATCAATAAACACATAACAATAAAAACCTATTTACATCATTCAAAAGACACAAGAAATGCTAAGAAGGAAAAGAAACAGACCAGAACATATTCTCTCCAGTAGCCAACAATCAAATAAGCAGGAATAAATACAAGACAAACATTCAAGAATAATACCTTAATGAAGAATAATCGAGAATAATACCTTAATGAAGGAGAAAACCTCACCCTCACACGAAGTGTATGTATAACAAGTTAGTGTATATAATATTTATGATGATTTCAGTGTTCTGGAGTCATGTGATTACTTTTTATGACCTCCTGACAAGCAAAGCCAACCTTCACTTAACAACCTTATTACTAATTTAACAACTGCAGTAATTCACTTAGCAAGAAAAAAAGGTCCCAAAATGGAGCAAAATTCACTTAAACAGTGCTTATTCACTTAGCAATAGAAATTTCGGGCTGAGTTATGGTTGTAATTTGAGGACACCTCTAGGGTACTGAACTGTCTGCAAGCAAACAAGCTCAGAGAGCACCAAAGACAGACAGCAACAAAGAATGACATGGAATAGCATTATAAAAGAGAGATTATGCTGATAAAACTCTTTTATGTTTGCAACACTCTTTTGTGAATCTAGAGCTTGAATTCTGAAATTGGAGAATGGAGTGTTACTCTATGAAATTTAGATAAAATGCTCCTCTGTGATCTAAGAAAATACCTAAGCAGGGACTTTATTTGCTTCTCTTAGTAATGCAGTAGTAACATTCCTAACTGAAAAAATAAAGGATTAGTACTGTTTTGAACTTGTCTCCAGAAGCAAATTGTTTTCTTAAAAAAAATATTGGTGGAATATTGTTGAAAATGCTTATACCAAAGGATACAGCAGGCATTTCCCCCTAATAGATCATTTCAGCCATCCAAACTTTCAGAATCGTGTGTGTGCGTGTGTGTGTGTGTGTGTGTGTGTGTGTGGTGTTTTGCCTATTGGTTTGTTCTTTCTTGGTGGCCTTTCATCTCTATCCACCTGACCCTCATACATTTAATTTGTTTCCTCAATCTTCTTTTTTTGTAGATTGAACTTTAAATCTTAAAAGCCTTTAGAAGGAGGTGTGGCAGTGACATGAAAGTGCTCTTGGTTGTACTTTTCTCATTTGTCCCCATTTCCCCCAATCTTCTGTACGTATGCCTTTTCTAAAACGTTGCAAATTTATTTTTAAAGATTGTTTAATCCTGATGGGGGAAACTTCCTATATGATTTCTTTGAGGAAAAGATCAATTTATATATGAAGTCATGTACATATACAATTCTTTGAATTTACAATAATTGGCTACCATTTTCTGTCAAGCTCTTGTGGCATATTGTGGACATTACAGCTCATTTGCTTTCCATTAGTCACAAGATTACTCTAGGCACTTACTGACCAGTAGAGCACTTAAGGATGGTGACAGCACAAATGGCTAAAGGATTTGCTGAAAGCAACTCATTCGATATATGAAACATTTTATTTCTATATATGTATTTTCAAGGAAATTGACTTATTACTACTTGCTACCATTCAGTTTTGTCCCATGACATTTACTCTGAGTGAAGTTCAGGCAGATGAATTCCTTCCCAAAATCAGAGTACATTAATAGAATCTTACTTTTCCCCCTTCCCAAATTAAACTAAATTAAGCTAAACTAAGCATAAGAATAGAATAGAATAGAATAGAATAGAATAGAATAGAATAGAATAGAATAGAATCATTGGCCAAGTGTGATTGGACACAAGGAATAATAATACAGCCATACTACATGGATAAATATCCTTAGACATAAGACACTACTGTCATCATTAGATCTTCAGCAGAGTTATGTGAAATGGATCACATAAACATTTCATTAAATGTTTCATTATTAACTCTTACATATAATAACAATGTAATTTCTATGTTAGATTCAGTTTACCATATGTTTTTTCTCAATCATCTTTCTCATTTCTTAAACTTCAATTGTTTAATAATACATTGACAATCAAGGAATAAAAGGCTAGTCTATAATTCTTCATTTCGGTATACATCAGATAATGCCTGGTTATGGTTGTTACTAGAAACTATACATTATATTCTATAACTCTATATTATCATATAGAGAGACTTGGTCAGAGTCATTTTAAGATAACATCCAACTGTGGAACTTACTGTGACAATGGCTTCCCTGCTCCAGGTAGGGTGCCACATCACAGACCCCCTACTCCCACCCCAATAACCATTTCTTTTAAACTAGACACAATAGAGACCACTTCTGTATGAACTGCAACAGCAACTATCAGGCGTGGGTTCAGTTTCAAGGAATCGTATTTGTCCATTGTTCATGAAGTAATTTATTTCCTTTATCTTAAAAAACTGAAGTCAGGGTGAATAGGAAAGTGAGCATAATGAAATCCAGAGTAAAATAAAGAACAAATTAGTCAATATGTATCTGCCCTAGCAAACAAGTTGAATTATGCCTCCCCAAAAAGTTCTTTCTTCTCTGACACAAAACATGCCTCTTTGGCTCCAGTATCTTCTTGTTCACTTCTGACATTCACTCCCCATTTTAGTCATTAACTTGCATACCTTGCTATTACTTGGTTTCTAGTGACTAAGTTGTGACACATGGATGGCTTCACACATGATATTGAACTCTCCAAGACTTGTACATTGGGGAGAACATAGGTATCTAGTAGGACAAAGACAAGGACTTTGCTTTGATCCCAAAGTATTTTTTAGATTATATAACAGGATATGAGATAAGTATAGAAAATGTAAAGAAAAAAATGCAACAGAAAAACTTGTTATTATAGAAAAGATGAGTGATTTATTAAGAAGGGCCTGTTATCAAAAGAAGACAGCCAGCTACTGATGTGCTACATATTCTGCACAGTTGAAGTGTGAAAAAAATGGGTAAAGCCAATTATAGCAAATGTCAGGTAGACAGAAGAGAAATATCTTTTGATCAAAGTATAGTTGCTACAGAATTTTTTAGTGCCCAAGTCCTTCACTCATCAGCACTGATACTGGTTTAACAAGTCAAGTTGCAATATTGAGCTCAGATGAAAGGTTGCTTCCCAGTTCCAAGTGCAACAAGTGACAATTATCCAGTCCTTTCATCATGAAGCTAAAGGGATTCCTGATAGTCATCTATGAACCATCATGATCAAAATGTCAACAAAATCCATCTGGTGATTAAAATTCCTTTATGCTACCACTGAGATAAATGCAAAAAAGAAAAAAAAAGTTAGCCTTCCCTATGTAAAAGACTCAGTCATGTTAAATTCTTAACAACAAAGGCAGTTTAAAGCAAACCAGGATTACCTTTCAGTTCAAAAATTATATTAGTGTTTATAGTAGAATATATGAAAAATATGTTCATATTTCCAATTATAGAAATTGTTAGATTCACCACCATATGACAATATGTTAATGTATTCCTGTTAGTTTCAAAGTCACCAATTTCTTTCTCTTTTTTTAAATCCCCATCCAATCAATTAATCAATCAAAAACTATCCACATATAAATAATTACAAAATGCAAGACTTTCACTTTAGTATTAGATTGGGATTTATCTTCTTCAAAAATAAATTTGGTACTTTGCATGAATGTATACCCTTTACACAAGCCTAAAAACAAAATGAAAATGAAATGAAATGAAAAGCAAAGCCACAAAAGGTACCCCTGCTTGTCTTTAATCTTTTTAAGCATCTTTTTATAATACTTGTGCTCAGATTTGTCCAAAATCTGAAGTAGTTCTTCCAAAACATTTTTGAACTGTGCACACTCTATTGTCCAATTCACTGGCATGAAGCAATTGAAATGAATTGGGAATTATTATTTATCAGGTAAACAACCAATGCTAGGTGTATGTGTCTATTTGTGTGAATTGACAGGCTTAGTTCAAGCAGGATACAGAGAGCAAATAAGGTCATCACTATTAGCCCACTGAGAAACCATCTCCATCCAGCTTTGCTTCTCTGATAGTCATGCAAATATTATTACATCAGCCTGCAGAGTCTAGAAAGCAGTGCCGTTCCACATTCTTCTGCAAAAATAATTATTTTAGTTTCATCTTCCTTTGGACTTGGTCCCTTTCCCTGTTCACTAGCACCCTATTGCATCTTTGCATTAAAAGGTAAAGGTTCCCCTCACACATATGTGCTAGTAGTTCATGACTCTAAGGGGCAGGGCTCATCAACAAAGCTGAAGAGCCAGCACTGTCTGAAGTTCTCATAGTTCTCATAAAAAAAGTAGAACATTCAGAACCAATGTCAGTGTTTTGCCTACCCCTCCCCATTCCTTCCCTTCTATGGAATGTCTTTTGGACCTGTAAACCTGGAACTATCTTATTTTTTTAAATTAATTTATAACTTTTTCTGGTTAGAAAAATAGGATAAAAATACATATGTAAATTTTTGAAGAATGAAGAAAACAAATAGGATGAAGTACTAATTTAGATAGGAACATGAAAAATGTGATTCTACAAAGATTCATTATTTGAGACACAAAGCAAAGCATACTATTAGGAGTAGACTCCTAGAGTTGGGTAGGTAATATATAATACCATGATGACAAGTGGTCATTGTGGCTTTAAGGATGTTGGAATGTTAGAATGCAATTAGAGAATGTAATTATCTCTAACTATAAGAGGAAGTCAGCAGAACACATACTCTCTCTGCTAATTGCTCCTCTGCTTGAAGATCTATCTACTGATAACTGACTGCTCGTTGTGACTGACTGTTTGAAGAAGGAAGAAGAAAGAATTGTGGTTTGCTGATTGTAAGCAATTATTTATTTATTAAGGACTTTGTTTTGACTAACTAACAACCATCACTGCTTGTGAAACAGTAGTTTTGTTTTACAACATCAGTAAAGCTATTTATTTATTTTACTAACAGTGTCTGGTTTACTATTTGTGTGTATACTAGCAACATTTCTCTAGATGCACATTCTGCTGTACAACTTTTCTTTTCTCCCAACAGAAATATCCCCTAATGCACACTCAGACCACTATCTGTAATACAATCTTGTCCATCATATTTTAAGATATCTCATCTTCTTAAAAACTTTCCATTCCTCTTATTAGTAGACCTTTTATAATACTCCCAAATTTATTAGTAAAGATTTCACTGTTCAGTCTTGTCTGATAAGATGGTCCTCTCTGTTTCTTGTCCAAAGTTGCTAATGTTGTCTGAAGACATTTCCATGGTCATGTGGCCAGCATGGCTGTATGCCAAAGTCAAATGTAATGTTGTTACTTTCTTGCTGAAGTAGTACCTATTTATCTACTCGCATTTGTATGTTTTCAAATTGTTCAGTGGACAGGATCTGGGAGCTCACATTTTGTGTGATACACAATTTTAAATCTGAGCTCTCAGCTTTCCAGCTGGCAAGCTCAGGATCTTTAATTGTTGAGCCATCATGCCCCCAATTTATTAGAATAAACTCATTTTTTTGCAAGCAGACTGCATTCGAAATGCTGGGCAAAATGCTTTATAAACTTATGTAACTTAATATAAAGACCATATTAGAATAATTGTGCTGTTTCCTACGTAGTTTAAAGTGAACTTTAGACACACATTCATATTCACATATATCCTCTAATCTTGTACACATACTGTACATGCACAGGAGACTGTTTGCAGTTACAGTCATAGAAAAGGCAACATTTGTTATTCAGAATCTGTGTTTAATTCCAATATATGTAGCAAAGCTAACAAAACTTCTCCTGAGTTACTCCAAGAACAAACATATTTTGATTTTCTTAAAAAATAATACTGCAATATAATAAAATGAAGAAATGCTTTGTCTTCCACAAACTGTGGTGACACTTTGCCTTCCGCTTTCATAAGACTTTGTCCAAAAACTTTCATAACATTTCTTACAATAAACAAACCCATCAGACTGCTGACGGCAAATGATTTGGCTACTCTGAGTGGATAATAGCACTCCAAAGTATTGTGCAGTGATGACCCATCTTGTAAATCGAGCTGTTAAAATAGCGGCTGAGATTTGAGAGCTGGATAAAAATGTACAAAACATTTTAACAAAGATGCTCTGAAATGCACTCAGACACCACAAACATCAAGGGAAACAATGAATGCCCCAGATGCTCTTAAGGTAGATCTAACTATTGGACTGTTTAGACTTTGAGTAATCCACTGAAATGATTCACTTCAAGAATGTATTGCAAATCCCCTCCATGAAAAGCTGAGAATAGTTGATTTGTCTTGATTGACTTCTTACAGAGCAGAGTAAAGCAGAACAGGCATCATGCTAGTTAAAAGCAGAGCATCAATCTGTAAGGATCTCTCAAAAGTACATTTCATTCATATTAGTTAGAAAGTTCCTATTTACTAAACCATGAATAACATTTTTTATAAAATTCCACCAATATTGAATGTACAGTACACCACTGATTGAGGATGAAGCAAAAGAACAAATTATACCCCAAACTGTAACAATTTAAGTGACACATTAAGAGGAAATGTATGGATAAAATGACAGCCAAAGGAAACTCTTCTTTTAGTACTTTTCTCTTTCTCTTTCCTAAGCTGTTTATATACAAAATTAGTCCTAAATCATAACCAGTTGACTCCTTTTCTACCTTATGATGGACAACTAAGAAGAATATGAAAAATCATATTACAATACAATACAACAGCAGAGTTGGAAAGGACATTGGAGGTCTTCTAGTTCAACCCCCTGCCTAGGCAGGAAGCCAGATGCAAAAGCTACACATTTAAATTTGTACAACCTTTCCTCTTCCCAGAATAATATAAAAAATGACCATAAGACATGCTTTGGAATGATCACTTTCATTTTTGGATTGTAGATGCATGTATATTCTTATGTTATAAGTGAGCAGAAATAGGTGGAATTAATCTGCAGAACACATTAATAGTGCATTCTACCTATTCCTTTCGCCTACCTGACTTACTCATCTTTCTGTGATTTCTTCAATACTGAACCTCTTCATAACTGTTATGCCACCAATTAAACCACAAGATTGGAGTTATGCTACATATAAAACATGCATTGTCAGTATGAAAGGAAAATGAAAAAAAAACTGGGAGAAAAATACTTTTGCATTCTTTTCTTTCATTTTTAAAGAATTAACTGTATTGACTGATATTATAGAAACAATGCAATGTTACAGTAAAATACTTCACAATTGTACATAGCATTTGTTTATTTCAAATAGTAAAATTAGCGGTCAGAAGGGCAAATGGAGCAGAGAAAGAGACAAGAACACATATTACTTGTTTGTACACTTTATACACTTGGTTCTTGTTAACAGTTCACAAATCTAAACATCTTGGAACAATATATTCTATTTCCTTGCCCTCTGCTTCCAACTGTTTAAGATCAATATAGAAACAGACACTGTATTATTCCCAGATATCAGTGAGGCTGCAGGTATCATGCTCAGTAGGAAATGCTGCTAGTCAAGCCATGAAATGTATATTTAATTAAAATGGAATGTGGGAGTAGGTTATGCATATATCTGCCCAAGTGACTTCACATCCAGCAAAGGTTGCTGATATAAAGAGACAAAGACCATTTTTTGAAAATACAAAAGCAAAAGTTCCTTGGAACTGTTTCTACTCCTTGTTGAAACATGTGGCATGTTTCCTAAAAGCAAAATGGGAAGCTTTTAAATATCATTAAAGCTCTGCCTAACTCCATGTACAGTAAAATAACATGGTACTTGGGGAACTGTGGGTGTTGAAGTCCACACAACCTGAAGTTGAGTAACACTGCATTGAGAAATGCTGGATATATTCTTTTTAACAAATTCATGTTTACTTCAGAATGAAAATTAATTCAGCTAGATTTTATAAACAATGTTTTGACTATTGGACGTACTATATACACATGGTAAAGCTAAAGCCTCACTGAATGCTTGGCTTGTACATTAATTATTTTTGTCCTTTCCCTCCCCCCCCCATTCCTCTTTATTAAACATATTCACATATCATGAAAAAACATACATTTTCATATTGCTTTTGTAAGTAAAAGTTGACTAAATAACAAGTTTTAGTTTTTTTTTAACTTCATGACCAATCTGTCTAAAAATACATTCACTGCAGAAATCATTAAGAAAATGGCAAGAGAGATTACAAGATGTGGTATCTGTAATCTGTTGCCAAAACTATCTTATTTCTATAATGTATCAGTAAATATATCCTAATAGTTAGAGAATTATATTTAGTAGAATCAGAATGTTAATCACTCCATGTTCTTATTACTTTTACCTACAAATCAACTTTACTCTTTTCATGCTAGCTACCATAACTTTTATTAATGTGAAGTCCTACAGTAAATACAAATGCAGTTCCATTTGAAGTTCGTCTCTTATTTTGAAAACTTTTAGACCCCAAAATTGATACATTTGTTGCACTGTTATATTTATAAAATATTAGAAAGATCGCAGACTTTACTCGTCCCTGCAAAACTAAACCAGGAAGCAGTTTGGTGGCATATAACCTTTTGGAAAAGAAACTATGTACCAGAGGAACTAATGAAATTGTATATGTGGGCAGATTTAACTAACAATAGTACTTATTTGTCCAATAACACTTCACAGAAAAAAAATCAGCAAAATAATTTAGATCAAGTGTAAGTATTCTTAATTAAGCTCTTCTTAGCATTGTGAGCTTCAAGAATTTGAAAAAAATATATATAACCAAACAAACAATAAGACTGATTAGTCCCCATGAAGTATTTTTTTCCAAGTCCATGCAGGTTTAAAAGAAATCTATGATAGATTAAAAAAATAAGTTTAAACAGCATATATTACTGCTTGCTTTTGTTTATACATAATGAATACAAGTATTCAGAGTAGACCACATCTTAAGCATGTACTAATCCTTGCATAATTACAATTCAGCATCTCAACACTAAGGCGGTGGGGGAGAAATGAAGAATCTCATGTAATGTGACTTTGTTCTGCTGGCTTGTCTAATCCAATTCAATTAGTTCAGCTTTCTTTCCCAGAGGTCTTATACTTGGAAAGCAAGCTTTATGTAAGCCACAAAAAGAAGAAGGGAAAGTTAAAAAAATGGAAGAATAGAAGAAAGAGTTGCAATGGAGATGATTATGTTTTTAAAAAGTCCCTTCCTATATTAAAAAAAAGTCCCTTCCTATATTTAAAAAAAAAAGCTTGTAATTCACAAAGCCTAAAACAATTTTTGTGTTGTGATAAAGGACAATAGGTCTGTCCATAGAAACTTTTGGATGAAAATGGTTCAGCGTTTTGGGCAAATGTGAATGGATGTAAATTGCTGAAGTCCCTAAAACTACAGCAGTCCTACAGATGGTCATTGCTACAGAAATCCCAAATATGTTTTTTCAAAAGGCAGCTGGACTGTTTTCAGTTGAACTGGAATGTGCCTTCCCTGGATAAATCCCCCTTGCATGGCCACTAAGCCCAGCTGCCTACCCCCAGAATCATTGGGGGCTAAACTGAACAAACTTGATGAAAAAGAAAAAATTGTAAGACCAGACGTGGGGGCTGACCACGGGAGTTGGCTGCTGACGCTGACGCGGTGGGTTAGACTGCGTTCAAGGCATGGTTTAACATTGCGACTTGTGCAGCTGCCGCCATTGTTCCACCACTGCTGTTGCCTTTGGGTTGTCATTCTCGTTGCACTCGTCACCCCGTCATCTTCCACTGTCTCCCATCATTCTTTGTTGTCTTCCATCATCGCTCTTGCTCGTCCTCATCCTCGTTGCTTGCATCATCTTGTTGTTTTGCCGTTTTCGTCGCCCTGCTGCTTTGCCCTCTGCCCCAGCTGTTGCCTTTGCGGTGCCGTTTTGTTTTTCCTCTTTGCTTGCTGTCCATGTTGCCCTGCTTCTCTACCCCTTCGTCTTGTTCCCTGCCGCCTCCTGCCGCCTCCTCCTCCTTCCTCTCACCATGTTGCCTCGCTTCCTCGCTCCTGCCATCGCTTGATTTCCCCCAGGCTATTAGTCATGGGGGATTTCAACCTGCCATCGATAGGTGAAGGCAGTTCATGGCCTCCATGACGGCCATGGACCTGATCCAGCTAATTCATGACCCCACTCATACTGGGGGACACACGCTGGATTTAGTTTTTGTCTCCGGCCAGTGGATGAGTGATCTGGGGTTAGGGGAATTAGTCATCAAACACCTGTCATGGTCAGATCACTCTCTCCTTTGGCTTGACTTTCCAACTGCTGCATCCCAC
>JAPKID020005719.1:0-10985 GCA_026931265.2 Tropidonophis doriae | reverse complement strand
ACCTACCTACCTACCGTATTTCTCCCTCTCCCTCTCTCTCTCTATCCAACTACCTACCTACTGTATTTCTCCCTCTCCCTCTCTCTCTCTATCCAACTACCTACCTACTGTATTTCTCCCTCTTTCTGTATCCCTCTACTTTACCAGCAGAAACTCCTCTTGGCCCCTACAGGTAGGGGCAAGAGCCCTGGAGGAGGAGGGTGGCGGTGTTGGCCTCAGTTCCTTGTGTGGGCGTGGACCAGCGTTAGCGTTTGTGGAGTCGCCGAAGCCACCAATGGCAACAATAATGTCGCCCCACACCCACGTCACCTCAGCAACCTCTCGCCACCGGTCGCTGAGGAGGCGACCATTGTGCCGATGATGGGGAAGCGTGGGGGAGGGGCAGCGGTACACACCACTCCACATGCATGTGATGCAGGAGAAGAAGCGGCTGGGTGGGAGGGGCTGAAAAAGGGAGGGGGCCGAGTGAGTGAGTGAAACATGCAGAAGGGCCGCACTCCGTATTTACATTTCTGTGGCAGGTACCTGGTACAGGTGTGACATCTACACAACCTATATATATCATTGGTGCCGTATTTGATAGGAACATTGTGTGAAAATTTGAAAGCAATCGGTACAGTACTTTCTGAGATTACCTATTTTGAACAAAGGAACAGTTGCATTTTTATTTATATAGATTTTACCAATTTAAATTTGCATTCCATAAGTGAATAGTTACTATTGCAAAGCAAGTAGCAATTTATAATACAGTTTAAATTCTGCTTATAGGAGGAAGCCTTAATCCTTCCCAAATGTCATTCCAAGTTGAAAACTAGAACAGCTTTAGAGAGTTTGTGTATGTTCTTAACAAACAGAAAGGAAATTCAAAATTTTTACTACTGGTTCTATGGGCGTGCGGCATGGCTTGGTAGGTACGACTTGGTGGGCATGGCAGGGTAAGGATACTATAAAATCTCCATTCCCATCTCACTGGAGTGGAAGGATACTGTAAAATCTCCATTCTCTCCCCACTCCAGGGGAAGGTTACTGCAAAATCTCCATTTACTACCGATCAACTGGGACTTGGGAGGCAGAGAATAGATGGGGGAAGGACTATTTACCAATAGCAATTTCCGCTACTGGTTCTCCAAAACTGGTCAGAGCCTGCTGAATATCATCACTGCTACTGATGTCTTCTGGTTCTTGTCTATCTATAAACACACACAGACACACACACAGAGGAAGAAGTTTAAGATGTTTCTTAATGACCTAACAGTATTCAAATTAATTGCTTCTGCATGGAGCAAGTTAAAAATAGTCCCAAGTGTAAAAGAGGTAACTTGTATCAAACAGAGCTTTCATATGCCTTGTATTTCTACAAATCAAGGAACACTTGAGATCTCCATGGCCATTTATCATCATCACACTTCTCTTGAGAGACTGGCAATAAGATTGATTAGCTTTTACCAGGCTGTTAAAATCCCAGTTCTGGCTTATTCTTCAATGCTAGGAGAATTCTGCATGTGTGTAAATGACATACAGATTTAAGATCTATTGGACTGAAGCCTATACATTTCCCCTTGTTGTCAAACTGACAATCTTTAGGCTAGGTTAGTAATCATGACTGAGGCCTTATGTGCTCCCAAGAAAAGCAATTAATTTGCCGTCACAGATAGTTAAAAGGGGATCCAGGTATTGGTATCTTCTAGGATCAATCTTCTTTTGTTATCTAATAACAAATTACTCTCTTTTTCTGTTTTTGCTAAAAAAAAGTTAATAAAATCATAATTTAGGAATTTTAGGAATAGGGGAGACTGATTGGAAAGCTGCAGTTCTGCCTGGAAAGAAACATTACTGCAGCAAAAACAACAAGAACAACAAATCAGATATAAAAAATGCACAGTCATGAGGTAACATCTTATTCATCTTGTGCCCCTCAGTGCCTTGTGAAGAGGGTTGGACCAAAAATATTAGCCATTTCTTTTCAGGAAACTGAGGGATTTGAGGGAGCCAGCAAGTATCATAATCCCTGGAAATATTTAAGGAAGAAAGCTATTCTTCACTTTAAAATTCCTAAATTACCTTCTCCAAATTTCTTTTGGCCCAACTCACTTTTAAAATGTAATATCAGCACATCAACTGATGTGCTTTTAAATCAAAGTTCTGAAAGTGTTTTGATATTTCCACAAAAAATGAACACACACACACAATTTATAATGTGCAATAGTAGTGGTTTATATTGAGATCTAGGCCTTGCTTCGTATCTATTTGTTCAGAATAATTATTTAGCCACTGACCTCATTTGAGTGAACCACAGATAATAATCAAATCAAAAAATCAAAATAAGCCAGCCCCCTTTTCCTTTGAAGGTATGTAGATGTATTTTATAATGCATGTGCCCAATTTCCCTAGTTTATGGACCTCCAAAATCCATAAACAAGTTTTTCAGCCAATATCAAATGAATATTTGGTTGAGTTGCTCTCTACAACGTTTTTCTGCAGAAACAAACTCACATGGCTGCCTATAGTGCATTAGCCTTTTTCTCCTTCTTCGTGTCTGTCCCTGAGGGACTTTTTCTAGAAAGAGAGAATGCCAGACAATGTGTTTGGGAGCTGATGGGTAGGTTGCATCTGTCCCAGTGAGCCTGTTTCTGATTTCCATCGACTCTCTCCTCTGTTCCCTGTTGTTCTTGTTGCTTCAGCTGTCACTTGCTTTCATCTTGCAGAACCCACTGTCTTCAGTGAGGGCATGAATATCATTCCCTGGGGAATCTAATGTCAGCATTCCTGTGCTTTGCAAGCACAGTCTTGCTAAGTAGCCCTTAAGCTGTGTATTGAGATAGTGTATCTTTCTTTAGCTGATTAAACTCCTAAGGACAAGGGTTTACTTTGAGAAGAAGGATTCATTTTAATTCCTTAAAACAGATTGTCTGATGTGTCTCCAACACACACAATTTGTAATTGCTAAGCAACATGGATAAAAATCGGTTTTTGCAAGGATTCAGGGTAGCGTTTGATGCATAGACTGTCTTTTATTTCAGCTGTCAAATTTTGTCTTTGGTATATATGTTAGTTAAAATAATTTCTTTATCATATAAAATTTAATATATGAGGCTAGTTGGCCTTATATAATATATAAGCTAAAGTAAACTATTGTCTTCCTTCACATAGACACAATATGATTGTTGCATATTACCGTTGCTACCTCCAGTAGTGGAAACATTAAACAATGCCATCTGGGAAACATGAAAGGGAATTGCTATTGTGCTCAAGGTCTTCTTGTAGGATTTCCATTGTGGTTTCTGTGAGAACAAATTGACACTATTATACCTCCCAGGTTCTTATAAGAAGCAATAGGAAGCTTTTCCTGTGGGAATAGAATGTTGTGCTAATTGGGAATTTGTCCTAATCCAACATGGCTTGACTTACATTCTTATATATTACTACACATAATGAGCTACCATAAAATTCTGCAACCAGATTCTGGTTTCTTCCAGTAATGTTAGCTAGCTTACAAAAGAGACAATTCACACTAATGTTGTACTTCCAATGATAATCATATAGAAAACATCCAACATGCTATGGAGAGGCAATTTCACCTGAGTTGATCTGAACAGGACTGCTACCCAGAAAAAAGCTTATTTCTTTTCATAAGACTTAATGAAAATGTTTAACTAAATCTTTATCACATGGATGCCTAACAGAAGAAAGTTTTTGTGCCAGAGTGGTATAGCAACCTGATCGTGAAATCTCTTTGAAAGCATGAGATGCTTCATCTCAGGTTTTTTGCATTTCCTGTCTAAACTGAAGTTAAAGGCCTGTTCTTTGCTTGAATTCCTAAACAAACTCCATTGTTCAGGAAGCACACATATAAATTAGTGAGAAAATGTCATTTCAAATATAAATTTAGTGCAGACTATGCCATTCATTTTTTAAACAAGACAAATTGTTATATGTAAAATTATTAAATATATTTGAGTACGGCTTCATAGACTTAGATGTGCCTGCTTGAATGTTCCATTCTGTACAAATAAATAATTTCTTGTTGAAGTTTTGCTTGAATGATCTTATCTTCTCTAAATATTCAGTTTACATTAATCAGAATGCAGTATTTATTGAACTTGGAATATTGGTTTATAATCGTAGAATATTTTTGCCCTTGGGAAACAGAGTTCTAACAGCAGTGCAACATGAGCAGGCATAATAGGGAATTCCTGTGCTATTTAAATCAACAGCTATTATTCAATCAAGTTAATAAACCCCATTTGTTGATTGGAGAGATGTCATTTGCAGATACTGAGATTGAATGAATGGGATAATTTAGAAGACTTGCCATAGGAATATCATCCTTTCAGAACAGAATCACAAATCTCATTTCCCCTGAGAAAACAAATTTCAATGCAATTAAAATCATTTTTCCTCATTTTATTAATCAAGGATTGAAACATTGATTTTAGTGTCCAGAGAATAATATAATGACCTTTTCCTGAATAAGAGTCTGAGAAAGAAAGATAAAGTCTATAGAAATTAGAATCTGGTGTCTTCAGATCCAGCATTAAAGGATTGTTGCTGCTGTGTATCTAAGAGGAATAATACCTCTACAGCACTCTGCACATATCCCTAAATACAACGACACAAAAAGCAACCCGCACACATTCCCTATAGTTTGAAGAACTATGTCACTGTATCTAGTAACTAAGTATTGATGCAAAACTTCAGTTTTTCTGATTTTTCTTCTTATAGTTCTTGATCTTAAAATGAGTTCTGTAGTGACATAGAGTATGGCTATATGAAGCTTTTAAATGAAAAAGTTGATTTGAAATAGGTTGCAATTGAATCACTGCTTTGAATTACATTTTTAAATTTAATTTAAACTGAACCTTTGAATTTATGTGATATATCAGAATCAATTTAGATGTCTTTGAATCACCTTTGAAATATCTGAAGGTGAAGGTGATTTGAAGCTGACATGGATTTTTGTCATTTGGCAGAATTTCAGAGACTGTTGTAGCTTTACTTCCAATTATTGAAGTGGAGGAAGAGACAATCAGAGCTGCAGTGGACTCTAAATTATTTCTGCCAACCAATTAGTTTAATAATATCTGCAAACGTGCCTTTCAATACAGCTTTTTAAAAAGTAACTGAATAATAAAGGCTTCAATGGAAACACACATGATATCTGTTAAATATCACTATGCTGCTCTTTTTTTGACAGAAGTTATTTTGCATTGAATGATGCATGCATAGCAAAAGAGAATCGCAATTTTAAAGCGTGTTTTGCTTAATATTATGAATCTGCATCATAAGTATGGGCAGTGTTGATTGGGGATTATGGGAATTATAGTCCAACACATCTAATGGTCACATAGTGAAGGAAAGTTGGTTTATGATATACATTCAGGTAAATCAATAAAGATTCTCAACCATGCAGTTATCTGGAAATTGAATCATGGCAAATATACTTCTTTTGTTATTGGTTCAACATTTTTCACTCCTAATCTAAGCTTCTTCAGTCTGTGCAACCTGGTTAAGGGGACCAGATATATGTCCTCCAGGGAGGTTTTATTTTTCACCTAACCTGGATAACAAAGAAATGAAATGAAACCTCCCTGGAGGGTGTATATGGGGTCCCCTAGCCAAGTTGCTCAGATTGAAGAAGCTACTTGAATAAGCAGCAAAACATTTTAAGCCAATGAGAAAAGAAGCCTGGTTTCCATGACTCAACTTTCAGGCATTCACGTAAATGAATAATAAAATCTGTGAAGATGATACCCAAATGTCTTCTATGATATTTAAATAGATCTGCAATTGCTGCAATTGCTGGGATTGTTATCCAGAGAATTTCAAGGAAAAATAATGTGATAGATGTAAGTAGATGCAGTTCTTTCCAACTGTATATTATACCACTGACCTATCCATCCTGTTTGTTGCTGGTACAATTTTAGGTTCTACTCCTATTCTTTTTTTATTTGTAATGTTTATATATATATAAGTCTTGGTGTATTCGAGTCTTTTCCCCTGTAAGATTAAAAGTATCTTCACCTACATACCTATACCGATGAAAATCTACGAAGCCAAGATGCTTTTAATCTTACTCAGGAAAAGACCCGAATACACCAAGACTTACATACCTATACCCATGAAAATCTATGAATATATATACGTATGTTTGTGTGTGTGTGTGTGTATTGTGTCACAACACCTGGTATGGCCAAATATGGGATGGAGCACACTGCTTCCCTTTTCTGTCTTTCAGCTCAGTTTAGGCGCCATCCAGGTAGAAACTATTTCTTTAAGTTGCCTTTGTTACATTTGTGTTGCATTTGTGATGTATGTATGTATGTATGTATGTATGTATGTATGTATGTATGTTAGGTTTTTGAGCTGATCAATAAATAAATTAGGGAGACTTGAACAGATCTATTTCGAGCTATTTAGCTCTCATCAGCTAGCCATACCCTTACAGGGATTTGAACCAGGGAAGTATTACATGTGAGGGAGTTGTAATTGCCACTAGACTACTGGTTCTTAACCTGATCAGCTGAGACAGGAGGATAAGTATATGCTTGTGTCACAACACCCTGTTAAGTTCCAATTAAGGGCGGAAGCATACTGCTTTCCTTTTCTGCCTTCAGCTCATCACCAGAGACCATCTAGACAGAAAGCCATGAGTTCTATTATGTCTTTTTTTTTTACATGTGTGTTAGGTTTTTGAGCTGAGAGCTAAAAAGCTTGAAATAGATCTATCCTAGTATCCCTTATTTATTTATTTATCATCTCAAAAACCTAACACACACACACACACAAAAGAAATTACAGTCACATGGCCTTGCAATGCTTCAGACAGACATAAATGTGCTCTGGTTGGCAAGTGTCTCATGTGACTGCAGGTAGAGCAAAGATCATAATTTTAGAAGCTGGGTTGTAAGTCGCTTTGGGGAGAGGGTTTCTACTGTTAACTCTGAACGATCGCTATGGCCCTGGTTGTAAGTTGAGGATTGTCTGTAGGTCTGGATCAGTGTTAATGCTTTGCCTAGGTTCAACATTTCTTGAATTAATATTTTTTTATTATTTTCAGGCTTGCGACAGGTTGCTGGCCCATCGCGTTGGCACCAAAATGAAAGGAAACAAAGTGAATGATGTACTGAACAGGCTACATTTAGCTCTTCCAACAAAAAGGGACAACAAGGTGTGTGTGTGTGAGAGAGACAGAAAGAGATTGTGTCTCATTGCCTGTATTGCAAACATATATCCACATCTGGCAAAATTTCCTGTAAGAGTTTCCAGTTAAATACATATGAAAGCCATTAGAGTGTATGGATCTTTTTTGCAGTGGGGGAAAAAAATTAACACTGAAGATTTGTCAGCTTACAGACTTAAAGAAAAATAGAATGATACTGTCCTGCTCAGTAACCTAGTACAGCAGTCCCTAAACTTTCTTGTTCTGCAGACTGGCAGGAGCAGTCAGTGGGGTGGGAGGTGTTGTAAACAATGCCAACCTCTTACACAAATGAGGCTTCGTGTGCTTGCTTGCTACTTGTGCTGCCCGGTTCCCAATAGGCCATGGCCCCAGGGGCTGGGGACCCATGAATCCAGTACATATATAAAAAGGAACTTCAGTTTACTTTGGGTTTCATTCCTGCCTTATAGGAAAGACCCCCTTTTATTCCGGAAGGAGCCTTGATGCGGAAGAAGCACATGGAAGTCGATGGCCCAAAAAAGAAACTGGTAAGTATTTTACGAAAGATTTCCACATTTTTAGGGGTATAATTTATAAAGGGACACCGTGGCTCAGTGGATAATGTGCTGAACTTGTCGATCAGAAAGGTGGGCAGTTCGGTGGTTAGAATCCCTAGCACCGGGTAATGGAGTGAGCTCCTGTGACTTGTCCAAGCTTCTGCCAACCTAGCAGTTTGAAAGCATGTAAAAATGCAAGTAGAAAAGTAGGGACTACTTTGGGGAGAAGGTAACAGCGTTCTGTTAGCCTTCAGCGTTTAGTCATGCCGGCCAAATGACCACAGAGACATCTTTGGACAGTGCTGGCTGTTCAACCTTGAAACAGAGATTAGCACCGCCCCCTAGAGTTGGGAAAGACTAGCACATATGTGCGAGGGGAACCTTTACTTTTACCTTAGCGTTATAAAAGAAATAATTTATCTTATGTTGTACCTCTTATTATTTTTATAAACAACTCAAGGCAGCAAAAATATCTAATATCTTTTTCATCCTCCTGTTTTCCTTACAACAGCAGGCCTGTGAGATAAGTTGGGTTGAGAGCAAGAGAGAGAGAATGACTAGCTCAAAGTCATCCAGCTTTAGCCTTCCATGCCTAAGGCATGGCTAGAACTCACAGTCTCCTGATGATTGGCCCAAAATCAGTCAGCTGGCTTTCATGCCTAAAGTGGGAACTAGAACTCACAATCTCCCTGTTACTAGCCTGATGCTGTAACCACTAGACCAGTTTTGTCTTTCTGTGTGAACTTTTTGTGATTTTGTGAAATGTATAAGGGACTCTTAACTAACGATGCATCTTTGCTGCAGGAGAAAGACGTGGAAATGGAAATGGGGGATGAATATATATTGGATCTTAAGAGTAAGTCTCAAGTTATCTTTCTGTTCAGAAATGCAGCAGTTTACACAGCAGATCACTATCAGATTATTCCTTTTTTTTAAACAGCTTAAGCAGAAATAAATTTTAAAAACCACACAGGTTATGATAAATCTCATAAATTCTAGGCTTACATTTTTTCCTTGTATTGTGTTTGAGGGGAGAGGGTTGCATTGAGGGAGCTCAACCAATCATTGTACATATGTTGTGCACTGACAAATAAATAATTCTAATTGTATTGGTAAGATCCATTCCCTTTTTCATATTGTTAAGAATGGTACCAAGTAATAGGTAAGAATTACTCCCTACTAGTGGAGAATTCTATGGGCATTTTAGACCATATATTTTAGACCATATATAACCTATATAAATGTAAAATAGTTTGTGTATAGCCACTAATCTCAGAAAGTACTGAACTGATCGGCTCCAAACTTTCATGTTCCCAAGGACTTCTGATAATATCATACGTACTTATTTTGTGGCAAGCACATGTGTGTCATGTGCACGGTACACAAATGTAAAATGTACACACTTCTCAGATTTTCACCTTCCTGTAGCTCCTCCCACCCGACATTTCCAACAGTCGTTTCCTCAGCAACACTATATGGAAGCCTAAAAGGGCCAAAACAAGGCACAGAGGATAGCAAACTCCCAGGTGGCCCATAGAGAGAGGGAGAAATACAGTAGGTAGGTATGTAGAGGGATAGATAGAGAGGG
The DNA here is from genome assembly GCA_026931265.2 of Tropidonophis doriae. Lineage (NCBI taxonomy): Eukaryota > Metazoa > Chordata > Lepidosauria > Squamata > Natricidae > Tropidonophis > Tropidonophis doriae. Next base: position 1,681 of record JAPKID020005719.1, on the reverse strand, counting down.
AGAAATACAGTAGGTAGGTAGACAGGGGGATAGATAGAGAGGGAGAAATACGGTAGGTAGGTAGGTAGGTAGGTAGGTAGGTAGGTAGAGGGAGAAAGGAAGAAATACAGTAGGTAGGTAACTAGAGGGATAGACAGAGAGGGAGAAATACCATAGGTAGGTAGGTAGGTAGGTAGGTAGGTAGGTAGGTGTATAGATAGGGAGAAATACAGTAGGTAGGTAGGTAGGTAGGTAGGTAGGTGGGTAGGTAGAAAAATAGAGAAAGAGGGAGAAATATAGCAGTTAGGTAGGTAGATAGAGGGAGAAAGGAAGAAATACAGTAGGTAGGTAGAGGGATAGATAGAGAGGGAGAAATACGGTAGGTAGGTAGGTTGGGGTTATATGGTGGTTGTGTGTATGTGTGCAGGGGTAGATCTACACACAGATTGGTTGGCCATTTAACTAGACTGGGCCACAGCAACACGTGGCCAGGTATAGCTAGTAGTGAATAATATCTATATTGGCAGATAAAGAAATTAAAACTGAAATAACATTGAGTTAATAGTAGGGATAAAAAACATTAGAAAAAATAGAAAGTAAAAAGATAGCTTCATTATTTCAAAATAGAAAATACCTAATGTTTGAAGAGAAATTACTGTATATTGAACAGACTATGGAACAGTATTTGGGTGTAATCATTGAAGTACTAGCAGATTGATCTGATAGTAGCAACCTAAGGTAAAAAGAATCAGAGTCACCAGAATGTTGGTGATTGATGGAAATAATAATTATAGATCTGTAATGCTGGATGCAGTTCCTTAAAATAGTGAGTAAACTTGTTCCTAAACTTGTTCCTAAACTTAAAGATTAATAGTAATGTTGGAATAAAGATCCAGTCTGGTTCCAAGCTGGGAGAAAGACGCTGGAAATGAAATGGAGGCTAGCTGCAAGAAAAGAAGGTCTCTCTATATTTAGATTCCAGAAATTTCAACAACAGCAGAAAGCTTCTGGAGTGGCTGACAATATGGGGTTGAGATAGGTGGACTTTTATACATTTTAGGAGGCCTGGTGATGGAAATGCCTAGTCCTCTGCAAGAACAGGTCCTATAATATTCTAATGGCTGTTGCCAGATCCCTAGGGGGTCATGTAGGGGTCATGGCTGGCTCTACAGGGAAAAGAGGAAATGCAAATCTTAGGTGTTTGATCTAATCTAGTCAATCTTGTCAATTTTGGCTCTTTGCCAAAGAATAGAGTGACCCATTCTTTCTGAATGGATACAAAATCTTCTTAAAGACTGGAGTCTTAATGCTTCTGCTTGAGGCTGTTTTCCTGTAGCAGGAACATGGGCGCTGCTTCTGCCTTTAAGATTTTTCTCAATTTCTCCTTTGGGGAAATATTCTATCCGGCCTCTTTTTAATATTAAGAATATTTTAATCTGGGGAAGGTTCCCCCCCCCCTACATTAATACTGTATCTAAAACTGTGCTAAGTAAACAATTTGCCAATATGCTACCTTCAATATAATTATACATATGATCCTTATACTTTGCAATGTGAACAGCCTCAACTCATTTTACATCAGTAACAACTTTCAGACACTTTGAAAGGTGGTCCAGCATTGGTAGCTGTTGTAGCTCGAGACAAGGAGGTTCGACACAGGATTCTCATTCAGCTCTTTTTATTGCAAGTAGTGACTTCAGCA
>JAPKID020005718.1:0-10986 GCA_026931265.2 Tropidonophis doriae | reverse complement strand
GCCATACGTTCACCATGATGGTTATAGACTTATGGAGAGAGGAATGGAAGCCAAGTGACTTACTTTTGCATTTTCAAAATTAGGAATAAATCAAAGTAATATATATATGCTTTTTGCACTTCTACCATTGAGTATAAGATTTAGTTTCCTTTATGTCTTGCCTGCTTTTAAAGAAACAAATATCATGTTGTCTTTGACTTGGATGTGTTCCACTCGATACTATGTTATTGTGCTTCCATGAAATCATTTCTTAGAATGAGAAATTTGACTTCCTCAAAAGTACCATAAACTGCAGTAAATGTAAATTTACGGGTTTTCCCCCCCTTTAACATGCTTTCCTAGTATTTCTGCCTCTAAGCTTTGAAGAAAAACATCATAATTGGTGTAAGCTGTTTGGAGTTATATGGTTGATGATCTTATGAGACATATTCAATAACAGCCTTTCATGTGTCTGAATACACCAACATCTGTGACTGACATTATGGTTAATGCTAGGATGCCAGTTGAGTTTGTAAGAATGGATTGCTTGCACGTTACATTTGTACTTCAAATATAAGTACAATTCTGTATTTATATTTTCTTCAGAAAATAAACACATCATTGTCTGAAAGCAAATTTCAGTATCCATTAATGCTCTTGAAGTATTTTTCTAGCAATGTAAGTGCATTAGCTTAGCTTAGTTGCAGTTGAACACTCTTCATTAGACAATGCTCTTTAATATACACTTGGCACCTGCATGTTTTTACTTTCAAAGTAATACCTGTTTAGTAGGCAAACTGATTTTATTGATTTTCAAAATGGGTTGTAGCAGAGGAATTTCAGATGGGGGGAAAAGTCCTCTTTTTCAAAGCCTAATAAATCTCTGAGGCATAGAGTTGAGGGAGTTTGAAAGCAGAAGAGTAGAAAAAATTCCAAAAAATGCTTGTTTTTGTCCATGCAAGGTTAAGTTTTCTCCATGAATTGGGGAAATATTACAGTGAATAGATTTAATTTCCCTTCCCTCATGGGTGAGAATGGCTTAAATCCCACATTGACAATTTTAAACCTTAAAAATGACCTATGTCCATTAAAGTCTTGTTTCATTCTGAGATAAGAAAGCAGCTTCATTTGTCAATATTTCATACTAAATATGGTGATTTGATTCTCTCTGGATTTCATGTTCCCAGACAGTCCATTTCTTCTTTGGCTCCAGTTGGGAAAAAAATTTCCCTCCCTCGCTCTCCATTTTACCTGCCAAATATATAGGCCCATGATGGCGAACCTATGGTATGCGTGCCACAGGTGGCACACGGAGCCATATCTGAGGGCACATGAGGCATTGTTCTATGTCAGCTCCAGTGCACATGTGTGTCCTGGCCAGCTGATTTTCGGCCTTCAGGATGGCGGGGGAGGCTGTTTTCACCCTCCCCAGGCTTCAGGAAAGCCTCTGGAACTTTGGATGGCAACAAATGGGCCTAGTGGGGCTACTGGAAGTTTGGAAATGACCTTCTGGTTTGCCCGTTGTGCCTGTTTTTTGCCTCTATAGGCTCTGGAGGCTTTCCTGAAGCCTGAGGAGGGAGGAAAATGGCCCAACGATACGTCCGGAGGCTTCAATGAGGCTTGTATGCATGTGTGTGTGTGGGAGTGCTGGGGGTTGTGCCTGCATGTGTGGGGGGCGGGCATTGCATTATGGGTGTGGGCACAAATGTGTGCACTATCGCACACGTGTCCTTTTGGCACCTGAGCAGAAAAACATTCACCATCTGATATAGGCCAGTCTTGGACAGCAAAGGGGACTTAACAAGCAAGAACTTGACTGCATAACATCACACATAGCACTAGAAGGCAAAACCACAAAACTGTGCATTACCACGCTGTGGAATTCACTGGAGAAAGCAATTATGTTTGGAAGAGTTAGCAGTAAAATGAACATGCCAAAATATATGGTGGCTGAACACCATCAAAGCTGACAGCAACCGGAACATAGAAAAGAAGTAGTGGTGCAAGATTTTAGCATGGAGAGAACTGGCCCATAGAATCACCAAGGGTCAGACACGACTGAATTAATAACATCATGATCATCATATAGGCGAACATTCGAAGAGCTTAAATTCCCAACATATCATTAACTAAAATCACAGACAGAATTGGTCTGTTTAAAGATTTCTTATTATTGGGACCTTGTAGAAAGTTTTATTTTTTTCCTGACTTGTTCTCCTGTGCTTGCTCCTCCTCCTTTTCCAAGATACATGGCTCCCTATCTGTAGGCCATAATTGCTGGCTCCTGAGCTCTGTTACCATTAGAAAGTATTGTGGTTTTATTTCAATGCTTTCAGAATGCACACAGTTTTATTTAATTGGATCTCAGAAGAGCAGGCTGCTCATTGCCTCTTCAAGGATTAATTGGTTTGTGCGAAGGCCTTCTACACTGACCATAATTGCCAAGATATCTGCAGCCCTGCTGTTAGAAACCATACCTATCTTTCACGAGATTTCTCTTTTGCACATAACTCTCTGAAAAATTTACACGTCAAACTTATTGAATTGTTCCTTTGCATGCCCAGCTCCATCAATTTTAACCTCTATCTTCTACCTATGCTAAAACTACACCTTGTTTTCCATCATTCCGTCCTGGTACTGAAATTTCCTTTTTCATCTCTTGATTAACTTTTACCTAAAGTGACCAGATTTCAAAATTTGTCAAGTGGGACACCATTGATGGGGGGGGGGGCTGAATGGTCTTTCCGGGCCCTGCAGCCGCCGCTTCCCTTGCTGGCCATACCTGAGGGTGCACTATTCCCATAGAGGCCGGGGGGGACGGCGGAGCGGGCCCGGGCACCCAGTGGCCACTCTGTGGGACAGCTGCAGTTTGCAAGAGGGCGGGTCCTCCAGCTGCGCCACGGAGACGTGGATGTACTCTGGCTGCTCCTGGGGGTCCCACAAGGCATTGCCTGCTCCCCCTTTGGGCACCTCCTCGGTGCTCCAGATGGCCTTGCCGTCCACGGGCATCAGCAGGGCAGCTGCAGTAACAGATGGGGCTGCATGAGCAGCACTTCCTGGGAGCTGATGGGCAGGCGGCACCCTCCTTCCCTCCCTCTCTCTTGCCGACTCACGCAAGGGTCCGTCAGGCTTCCGGGGGCCAATACTCCCCGGGACAGAGAGGCCGCCTGTGGGGCTTGAGCCTGAAGAGGAGGAGAGAAAGCAGCAGGTTCAGGCAGGCCGGCCGAGGAGCCCCACCGCCCGCCACGGCACCCAGCCCGGACCTCACCGTGCTGTCCTTGTTGCTGTCCCCCGGCTCCCCAGGCGAGAGTAGCTCGGCCAGCACCAGCAGCGAGTCGCCCGGGAACGCCATGGTTGCTCGGCAGTGCCACGTCCTGCCTTGCCCGGCAATGGCACAGCTTCCAGGCCGGCTACTTCCAGCTACTTCCCGACAGGGAGTGGACGCAGCGGCAGAGGGGCACATTCCTGGCTGCTGTCAGCGCATTGCGGCTGCTCTGCAAAGTTCAGGGCTGCGCCCCTGTCATGTGAAGCTATCCTCCTCCTCCGCCTGCTGGCTTCTCACTCGCTCCTCCCTCACCAGCCCTTGCCTGCCCGCCAGCCCGCTCTGGCCGCCGCTTCCTGCCCGTGCTGCTGCCCTGGCCGCAGGCCACCTCTGAGTGCGTGCAGAGCGGCCGCTGCCCGTCCGCCCCCCTGCCACCTTTCCAGACAAAAAGTGGGACATTTTTAAGAGGCGGTGGGGCGCGGGACTAATTCTTGAAAAGAGTGATTGTCCCGCCAAAAGCAGACGTCTGGTCACCTTACTTTTACCTTCCATTTCTCCTTCCCAATGGGTGGGAGGAGAGAAAAATTTGAGATAAAATATATTTTGGATTCTCCATGCAGGACAGACCCTCTGACTGCTGGATTCCCAGGAGGGCTACTTAGATCCATCAGAACCAGGAGAGGATGTGTCAGGCCCACATAGCTGGCAAACTCAAGAAGCGAGAACTACATGGGTTTCAGAAAGAGATATTTAGTCCTAGTCAAATATCAAAAACTGTAAATGTAAGTTTCCAAGTAGACTAACATCAAGCCAACAAAGGTAAAGTCTCTAAGTGCTACTTTCACATGGCCTTCAACCTGAATTTTACAACCTTTTCTTGCACCCCTCTTAAAACCCCTCCCCCTCCACTGGTGCAAACAGTTTCTCACAAATGTACAACTCCTGTGTTCTTCATTGGTTCTATTTGTAATGGAACCTTCTAATTAGCTACATTTCCAGTGTCTGCCTGCAGCTTTGATACAAGGGAAAAAAGAACTGGATTGGAGAATGTGTGAAAAGAGGTTAGAAGAAGCTATGTAGAGGCCAATTCCTGCTAAGGCTTCATACTACTCACTACTAATAGTCTCTCTTGCTCTGCCTTCCCAAGCAAACTTGTATATATAAATCTACAAGAAGTACTCTAAGAACAGCCAGTAATCCTGCCATATAGATATGGATAGAAATAGGGATGGATGGATGGATGGATGGATGGATGGATGGATGGATGGATGGATGGATGGATATAGGGATAGGGATGGGGATAGGGATAGGGATAGGGATAGGGATATATATTAGGGATAGGTACATATATAAGCTTCCAGGTTTAAATTCTATACCTCTTCTTCCTTCTTTTGGGGTCAACGGCCTGAAAATTTCTGCCTTGTATATAAAATGGCCATTTCTCTCTCTGAGAATCAGAAATCCCATCTTGCCATCTTCCACACATATGCTCTCACCCAACCAAAACATTACATAAAATTAATTATTCCAGGGTTGGCCATTGCCTTCCGTAAGGCTTGGTTACGTGATGGGGAAAAATGGAATGGGCCTTACTTAAAGTGCCTCACAATGCAAATTGGATCTATCAGAGTGATTGCCCAATATGAGACATACGCTTAGATAGTGAATCATAATAGCTTTTCATTTGATATTTTAATAGCCTCCAAACATTAATCATTTTCTTATGTCTTTTAATTACCATAAAGTTGTTAAATTTATATATATAATAGTACTAAACATTACACCAACGAGGTTTTTAAACTATGCTTTTCATTGTAAGTTGTAAATATAATATAAGAGCCCATTATGGGTTGTCAGCCATTGTATTCTGATACCGCTATTAAAACAAGTAAACAAGATTCTTCCAGCCATATTTTAATAGACCAGATTTTTCCAGTTATTTTTTGCTTCATTGGCAGATAGCCCAACCAGCAGGTTGGCGACTAAATCTTAATCTTTCCTAATTAAAACAATTTTCTCTCCAGTTTAGTTCCCAGATTTTTTTGGAAGGAAGATAATCCCTCTAGAGACTTTTGTCAATCACAATGATCCTTTATTCTAATAATTATTTTTTAAAGCGGTCAGTAACTCCGTAAGCATATTGTTTAAAATTTTACTTCAAAGTAACTGAGATTGAAGTAAATAGTTTGAATGAGATTTACAAATTACATCCTTGCAAAAGAGAGGTTAAATAACCTTTGGTGGTGGCGGAGTGGTTCAAATTGTGGGTGCCTCAAGGCAAGCCCACATAACACCTCTCCTGTGTGAGCTACACTGGCTTCCTGTGGCCTTTCGGGTGTGCTTCAAGGTGTTGTTAATCATCTTCAAAGCGCTCCATGGCTCGGGGCCTAGTTACATTTGAGACTGCCTCCTGCCACATACATCCCTTCGACCGATCCGCTCCCACAGGGAGGGTCTTCTCCGGGTGCCGTTGACCGGACAATGCCGGTTGGCAGCGCCCGGAGGAAGGATCTTCTCTGTGGCAGGCCCGGCTCTCTGGAAAGACCTGCCCCTTGATTTACGCACCACCGTGGACCTCCGCCTCTTCCGCCAACGCCTCAAAACATACCTATTCTAACAAGCCGGCCTAACATGACTCCTGTCCCTGACTTTTAACTATATAAATTCTATTAATATAATTTAATTTAGGGGATTTTATTGTATTTTAACATAGGATAAAATTTTAATAGCTTTTAATTTTATTTGTATTTTTGTATGATTTTAATGTTGCCTGTGCGCCACCCTGGGTCCTATCTAGGAGAAGGGCGGGGTATAAATTTAAATAAATAAATAAATAAATAAATAAATAAATAAATAAATAAATAAATAAGTGCATGCAGTATTGCAGGCTAATTCTGCTGATTGCCAGCTGCCAGCAGTTTAGTAGTTCGATTCTCACCATCTCAAGTCGGTAAAATCAGGACCCAGATTGTTGGGGTAAATACGCTGACTTTGTAAACTTCTTAGATTGCGATTGCTATTAGGACAAATTAGTATTAATCCTACTGTTTAGCAGTAATAATAATGTTTATATATCATTTGTGGAATTGTCTATCTTCCTTAGTTTCTGCCTATCCTTCATATTTGGCATACTTAAGACTCCAAAAAATAATCTCACCAGGACCTTTCTTTTTCTCTGTTGTAATAATTGCCCTGTGAAACAGTGTTTCCCCAGAGATTCACATTACCATCCTGACTCTATTTAAAATCTGCCTTTAAAATTTGGTTCTTGCCCCATGGTGTAAGGGGAATCCCTTCTCAAATGTTTGTTTTTGTGGGTTCCCCTGGAAGATATTTCTCATTAATAAGGACAGAAATTATGTTCTTGACAATCTGTGGTAGTGTAATTATTTGACGATAGGTTTTTTAAATGCAAACTCAATGTAGGAACTAAGTTAAAGAGCCCCAGGTTTTGCATGCAATTGATATGCATACATGTTTAGTATATAGTTATTGTATCATAGCTAATCATATTTGTCCTCAATAATTATAAGGTTTTTCTTTAAATGAAGATGAAAAAAGAAAAGACTGTTGTATCGAGTTTAATCTCTTTTCCCCCCCTCTCATTGAAGCCTGCAGAACATGGATGAAAGGAAATAAACCGCAGAACACAATTTTGCCTTAGATTAAGAAAAGACTTAAAGCGCGAGCTCATCTTCATCATAGTTCCTATATAATAACAATAATTTATGCCTAGTTAGTACAAACCTCCCAGCCTTGTGAGGAACTCCAGACAAGGAGAATACCCAGAAGTATTAGTTCTGTCTTGATTGTGAGGTCACATTAACAGAACCTTTCTTATCTGAAAGCACATCCTTCCCCTTTTGCTTTTATAGTCCAAGAAACTAGTGAGGGTTTGCCTTGTGAAATGTTTCTCCTGGCTCCTTCTGTGGACTTAGCTGCTGCTTGTCTATGTCAAGTGCAAGTAACCAGGAGCCAGGTTAGAGGTCAAAAGCACTACAAGTTTATTTCATGCTACCTACTCACAAGAATCTGTTCTATTAATGGTCAAAGCGAATTGGCACCAGGTAAGACTTAATAGGCTTAAAAGGAAGGGTGATGCTAGACTTACAGGATTGTGGAGATGCCAAAGTGATGATGCATTTGACCCTGTCCTCAGGCTCAGCCCTGTCATATCCTGACTGTTGCCTAGTTTGAGGCTTCTCCCTCTGTCTTCCAAGGTCATTTCCACATACCATCAATGGTAAAGATTCCCCCACACATGCATGCTAGTTGTTTCCGTCTCTAGGGGCGATTCTTATTTCCGTTTCTAAGCCAAAGAGTTAGTGCTGTCCGAAGACTTCTCCATGGTCAGGTGGCCAGCATGACTAAATGCTGAAGGCACATGAAGCACTGTTACCTTCCCACCAAAGTGTTCCCTATTTTTCTACTTGCATTTATTATGTGCTTTCAAACAGCTAGATTGGCAGAAGCTGGGACAAGTAACCGGAGCTTACACCATTACATGGCACTAGGGATTTGAACTGCTGAACTGCCGATCCTCTGATCGACAAGCTCAGTGTCTTAGCTGCTGATCCACCATGTCCCTTCACATCCCATTACAGAACTCCTAACAGAAGAAGTACATAGGTTCCTGAGATTCTTTTCCTCATCAAATTAATATTATAGATAATGAGCGTTTATATCAGCAGGGTTACTCTGCCATACCTCATGAAGCTTCTTTGTCTGTGGAAGTCATTTATTATACCAGTTATCCCACTGTCTGATTCAATAAATTGTCACTCCGCTGATATAAATAGCTGAATATAACTAGATGCCTTTCCAACAGGCCTCGGATTATTGAGATGAGATACCTAAATAAAGGAATTTATTCTCTTTGAAAGCAAGCTCCTGCTGTGTGTTAGCTACCCTGAATGCTTGTCAGAGTCAATAGGTGGAGTATCAATCAATCACAATCAGATAAAAATATAGTGGCATCATTTTGAGGTCATTTTATGTACTTGCAGGCAGTTTAGGTGAAGTAATTTCCTTCTGTGCAATAGGCAGTCTTTTAATCATCTCAAGGTAACTTATGATCAACTTTTTAAGGGAAGTTGGTGTTCTGGTTGTATAATTTTCAATGCATTAGAGAAGTATTCAAAGTTTATGCTTGCTTAAACGGAGAGGGGAAAATGATATCCCTAATCTTAAGAATTGTACATAAAATCTGCCTGGGTATTCTTTCAATATCGATACAATAGATGGTGTTGTCCTTGCTACTAGTCAAAAAGGATTGCTTCTTAAATAGTAAAAATATGGGCATATGTATGACAAATTAAAAAAGCAAAATTACATCCATACCAGAATTAGCATCAAAAGAATCAGTATAGTTTAACTGGTAGAATTCCTTTAAAATGGCTCTTGATTTAATCCCCAGCATTTACAGCTAAGAAAGACATTTCTATGAGCAGCCATCTTCAATTCTGCATCAAATGGAGCAGACGTTTGATAGAACTTATTTTGCTCTAAATTCAAAGTACAAACTCTTGTGCTAACACCTGATGAGATAATACAGCAAATATTTATAAAGGTCTCAATATAACTAGGTCTCAATCTAGTTCTCAGATAAGAACATTCATTAATTGAGTGATATCTTATAAATTGTCTGTTTGTATCAAGCACAGTAAATAATTTAATCCGTACTTCACCATAACAAGATTTCCAGTTGAACAATGGATAACTGCTTTCTCTTCCTGTTTCATATTTTTCAGAGATAGATAAAGTGAATGAAACACTTTTTCTGTTTAATTGAGTGAAATATTTCCTCTTTTATAATTGAAAGAGACATGTTAAGGACTTTGAAGACAGTTGATTTTATTATTCCTCAAGAACGTTCCTCAATGTAAATTGAATGGCTTTATTTAGAAGCCAGATGGCCCATTGCTTCTGGATATTTAATATATTGTAATAATTTTCATTACCTACCTTGTGAAAAAATATTTGCAGCTGAATTTATAATGGGGCTAAACAAACTCCCAGAGGCTTATAATTTGATAGTGTTTTAGAGCAGGGCTGGAAATTCTATTTAAAATATCTGCAAAAAACGTTGCTATGAAGATTAAACTGAATCTGAATGTATGGGATCAGAAGTGCCATTAACAACTTGCTTAATTTTCTCCTTGACTGAAGTATGCAGAAAACCACTGAGAGCATGTATTATGAATAAAAAGCAAACTGATTAAGAGGGAAAAAAGCTATCTCCTAAAAGTGTTCCACCCAAAAAGACAATCTCACATTCTTGTGACTTAGTGTATTCGTAAAAAAAACAACCCTACAGAACAATATAAGACTTTAGGTCAGATGTGTTGAACCAGTGAAATGTGAACGAGAAGCAGCAGCTTCCAAAAGAATCAAGAATGATTTCAAAATGATGGTATGTCTGACAGCAGTAAATAAGTCATAGAACTTGCAGAAAGATATCTTTATGAATGTGTCATACTTTTGCCCTCCCCTGCCCATCCGACATAGATGGCTATGCCCGAAAACTCAATATGAAAGACCCCTTCTGTGCAGAGAAAATAACTTCAGAGATCAGAATGTGATATATCACGCTCTACATGCAGCAAAAACAAAAAACCAGAAATGAATTTTAAAAAGAAAAAGACAAAGTGTTTGTTTCTAGAAAGGTTAATGAAAATATTGGTTAGAAATTAGCTCGTCCATAAAATCAGTTTGGGGCTAAAATCCTGGTGGTACAAAATGAGAAAAATGGCTCTAGGTGTAAAATGTATTAGGTGCTGGGGATAATATCATTCTAATCATGCATGTGTTTTTGAAGTTAATAGCAGTGAACTAGCATAGAAAGGCAGAGTAAAATATAGAGTCTTTTTATTTAACAATTTATTTAACATTATTTGTATCCCACTCCAATCCTGATGGTTTCTCGGTGAAAAATGAAAAATGCATAAAACCACAAACTTTAGAAAAATAAAACACCATAGAGTTAAGACAGCAGCTTAATCGAGCTGCCAATGCACCCACAGTTAATTAGGGCTGAATGTATGGTGAAATAATACAATTTTACTTGTTGAATACAAAAAATGGTTGGAACCACTAATGCCTATGAAAGGCCATCACAGAGAAGTGTTATTTAATAACCAAAAGAAATAAAGAAGGTTGTTTAAAAGTTTTTAAGCATCTGCAACCATCTTTGTCACAGGAAAATGCTCTGAATAGAATAGAGCTTGAAATTACAAACATGTTATATAAGCTCGTATCTGAGATATTTTCTGCATCATTTAACTCTTCTTCACAGGGGGGAAACATATCAAGTTTCCTTTCTATTAACTGCTAGTCTTATAGGCATCATTTTGTAATATTAGCTTAATAACATATAATACCAGTTTCAATCTCACTGCTAGATTCCATCTGATTCTTCAGTAACCTTGAGAGAGCAGACAATCCAATACAAAGACTTTTGTTGTAAATCCTCTGACATCAGCTAGGCAAACTGAGGTAATAATATGAAATTTCTTTAGCTATCCAACTATCAGTAATTTATATCTATCTATCTATCTATCTATCTATGCTGGTATTGTTTGGTTCGGGTCTTTTCCCGTGTAAAATGAAAGGTGTTTTTGCAACATTTCGGCAAGATCTCACTTGCCATTTCCGGGCTTTGGTTTGTGCAAATATTATACAACGTAATTCTTGGCTTGCTGTCTGGATGGTCTCTAGGATGAGCCGAAAGGCAGGAAAGGAAACAG
>JAPKID020005717.1:0-10987 GCA_026931265.2 Tropidonophis doriae | reverse complement strand
ACCTCCCTGTGCTCCCCCCGCTTTTGGCATGCGAGCCAAAAAAGGTTCGCCATCACTGGTATAGAAGGAAAAGTAGAAGGAAAAGAATACCACAGTTTTTGCTCAGAGGGACTCACAATAATTATCTGGATTTTTATATTAATAATAAAAAAATATAATGGAAGGAAAAGCATTTAAGTTAATTAATTGATAAAATTATAAACATTTTCTAGTTCTCACAGATATATAAAACAGTATTTCTGTATTTTTATATGTACTGTATTTAGCTGAAGAATAACATCTTTTGACATTTGTTCTTTTATTTAATATTGCTCAATATTTCAAATCTCTATATATGGCTTGATGGTGAAGGTAAAGGATATGTGTCAAAGAACCTCTGAACTGAATAAAATACTGTACTTTTCTTCCTTTTCAGGCAATTACTATCATTGTACTATCAAGAAGTCTACCTAACTATTATACCTATTACTTTGGACTTGCTCATAAACTGCGATTCTGTTCCTGGCAACACTTTCCAATATAGCTCCATGGAAGGAAATGTTGCAATTTTAAAATTTTGCATTTCCAGCAGATTGCTGATTCTATGACTGCACGAAAGTGTTGTGCCAAGGGCTGGATTGTATATATTTCAAGATTTATATGGGTATACAATTCTACCTCTTCTATCTCTTGATTATTCTAACTCAAGGTGGTTTACACGTATGCAATATTTCAAACAAACAAAACTCTGAATTGCTAGCAACATATCTATTTTATTTTATTTTATTATTGTAATTTATTCTGTTTATTTTTTATTTTTATCCTGCCTTTCATTTTTTAATATAAATAATACTAGTACTAAATAATATTTAATGTTCTTTTTTCCTCCTCCCCCCACAACAACTCTGTAATGTGGCTTGGGCTGAGAGAAAATGACCAGCCCAAATTCACCCAGCTGGCTTTTATGCCTAAGGTGGGACTGAATTCATGATCTCCCAGTTTCTAGCCAGGTGCCTTAATCACTACAACAAGCTGCCCAAAGATATAAAAGATTAAAATGAAACTGGTTAATACTCTAAAACAGTAATTATAAACCTTTTTCTTATGGCGTGCCCACTCTATCTCCTTGCCCACCTGTGCAGGTGTGCACAACCCATCCCCAAGCTCCAGAGGCTTTCCTGAAGCCTGAGGATGGCTTTCCTGAAGCCTGAGGATGGCTTTCCTGAAGCCATGAGGATTTCTCATTTCTGAACTTCCGGTTGGCCCTTTGGGGCTGTTTTTCACCCTCCCAGGCTTCAGGAAAGCCTGCAGAGGAGTTGATGGCAGGTATGCTACCAAATATGCCATAGTTTTGCCATTACAGCTCTAAAATATTCTTGTAGATATTGCCAGTATTAAAGAGTTTTTAAAAGCTAAGGGAGAACATATTTAATATAACATTATATTTTCCAGAGCTTATCACAGCTGATGTCCAGCTAGAGGTTAGCAAAATCACTATGCCTGTTTGAAACGAAGACCCACCAAGGTTGAGTAAGATATGTTTGAATGGTAGCACATATAATTTAATCATGTTTTATAGCCAAGAGTGCACAGCCACGGCATACTTACCCAATATGACAGTACTGAAAGAAACCACTTCTTTATCTTTGCCATCATTGTAAAAAGCAAGGTGCCACAGCCCCACATCCAAGTACTGAACAAATACAGCTTCATTCTGAACTAGGGTCTGGATACTTCGACGTTCACGAGGAGATTCCACGACACTCCATTTCTCTTTCCCATCTAAACGTTCCATAAAATCATACTAGGAGAGAGAAGAAGAGAAATGTATGTATGTATGTATGTATGTATGTATGTATGTATGTATGTATATACTGCTATACGTGTGTTGCATAAATAATGACACAAATGTATTAGACTGCTTATTTGTAGTGGGGAAAAATATGACGCTGAAGACTTCTTTTTTTGTTAGCGCAGGCAGCATTGCTGAAGGACTAAATCTTCACAGGGTTTAAACCCAGTAACTTGGTCTCTCTCCCTTTCCTACTCATACTGCGCAGAGATTCTAGTTGTACAGAACACAGAGTAGCAAATTGGAAGAGTCTTTGAAGTTCTTCTAATCTAATCCCCTGCCCAATCAGGAGACTCTATACCATTTCAGACAAATGACTGTCTAATCTCTTCTTAAAAACTTCGATAATGGAGCACCCACAAGTTCTGGTGGTAAGCAGTTCCACTGATTCTAGGTTGGATCTCTCTTTGATAAGCTTCCATCCATTACTTCTTGTCCTTCCCTCAAGTGTTTTGGAAAGTAGGTCAATCCCTTTTTCTTTGTGGCAGCCCTTCAAATATTGGAAGGCTGCTATCATACTATCCCTAAGTCTTCTCTTCAGTAGGACTATCCAGTTCCCTCAATCAAAATGCAGCAAAGGAACTATATCCCTCCATCAATGAAGGCAAGCATGTGGGCATATCTGACCAAAACAAATCTGATACAACAACTGGTTATAGAAATTCAAATTATATGCCCAGTCACTGATTAATGCTATTAAAAATTCAATACATGCAAAAAGAAACTTAATAAAAGAGCAACAGGAATGATTGCATTAACAAAGCACAGCCTGTTTTCTGAAGAGCAAATATCCCTTATTTTTACAACGTTTAGTTTCATATAGTTTCTTAACTATACCTCATTATTAAATATATACAGCTTAATTTTAGGCCTACATCTAAGGTTTCCATACTGATTTGTACAAGTAGTATAATGTGCTTAAATAGCCAATTGTGTCAAGAATGAAAATCAAGTAGGATTCTTCTGGGAGAGAAACAATTCCCAGCATTCCAGACAACTCAGTCCAAATGAAAGATTTGCATATGTACATTCACACTTAAAAATGACAGATTTTTCTGCCATCTGGACAGTAATTATTTTTCCAAGTTATCTATCCCATTAATCTAAAAAAAACTATTTTAAATGCAGATGACTTATATTCAGTACATTCAATGAAAAAACCTGCTAGCAGAAAAATGAATTCCAGTCTAGGTAGCAGGGCATTTTTATGGAAAGTAGATATAGTTCAATATAGCATCACATGTCCTTTCTCTACCACATTGAAAATGGGAATTGCCTACTTCACATCTGTCTATTACTTCTCTGTGTATTAATTTTTGCAAATAGAGTAATAGAGTTTACTACTTGACATACAATAAATACATTCATAAATACATGTTAAAAGCACACAAACTTTCTTATTGTAGCAAGATTTTAATACAACCACAGATGTTATTTAAACATATCTGTCAGGAAGAAAGGAAGGGGTTAAAGACATAGATATATACTTTTGCAATATTTCTTGATTGGGATAAGATATTTGGAAGGCTCCTGCTCCCCTGCCTCTAAGAGTTTATTGCTCTTTAGGTGGTTTGTGTATTGAGGGTCAACATGGAGCAATGTAGGAATAAAACTTGACATTTTTCACTGATAGCATGCTGCTTTGCTTAGATAGTGCTGATAGACTCTTCTGGTCTTCTGCATATGATACTGATTCTGTCCCTCAGATAGCAGGTGGGCTCAGCAGTTGGCCAGATTGAAGTAGGAACATGCAGAGGTGCTAAAATGATTTGAACTGGCTGAAGCTACAGGGACCTGGTCTTACCCCACGGCAGCAATTGTATCCAAGAAGATACAGGAAGCTTTCAGTGCTTTGCACTTTCAACTATACCGCTGCTAAAAAGAAACTCATTAGACTTGACTTATTGAAAAAGACTGCTTAATTCATGTGTGTAGAACCCCAGGAATAAGAGAACTGCTGACAGAATACCCTGTGCATTTTTTATCCTTTTCACACCAAGGTGTCTAATCCACAGCTTTTATTTCCTTCCCATTATTCCCAACAGGCAGTAGACAACTGGATGGATAGCTGACATGGATAGTGAAGAGGTTGGCTTATATGGAAGATAAACAATCTCCCAATCTCAAATGATTCCAAACCAGAGAATGCGGGGAATGACTTTGCAAACTAAAATGAGATAATGGAGGATATTGATCATGCTCAGTATTAAGAACTGGAAATAAAAATTCATGCATCTTATATCTGCATTAAATATGATGACAACATGAAAGAGAAAGTATCGGTTCTTTTTGAAAAATTAATGTTCCTTTCAAATCGTATTGTTCCCGTTATTAATGTGATCCAGTTCTCAGACATTTTTTATACAACTGTGGTGAAGTATCACAATGAATGTTAAAGCTTAAGATTAAAGAAAAATATATTTTACAATGGCTGCCTAATCATTAAATTTCAGATGCTGAATGAAATGGAGATTTGGAGGATGGTTTTTTTGCTCCACAATGTAGGAAATACAGTGAGAAATGGCTTTAGATTGGACGTATAACTGTATGTGGCCCTGCAGGTATGTCCTCATCCTATTTTACAAGTGAATCTCAAAATTCAGAAGTTTTACATTAGGTATCAGGGGGTCAGGGTCCAATAGACATTTTTTTTATGGTTCACTAAGAAGTCCTTTCCTTTATTTTATGTACCTCAATTGAAAATTGTTGAGGAATTTCACCTGGGAAGAATTTTATGTCATATGGATCTGACAATGTTCTGTGAACCAGAATCCCTGAAAATATGTATTTTTCTGAATTTTCAGCTTAAAAAAAGAAAGAAAAGAAAACTAATGTAAATATATTAGTGAAAACTTCACATAGAAAAAAACTGGGAAGCAGGTATACATTAGGAAACATATATACTCCAAAATAAATGTGAATTTATAAGCTTGTTTCTCTACTCATTTGTGGTAATAAATGTACAGGCCCTACTTTTACTTTATTTGTCATCCTTCATTTTTATAATGCTCAATACCTGATAAAGGTGGAGTTTACAATAAGTTGAATACTTGCTTTACCTCTGAATGGATATAGGCCTACTACCATTTTTTGAATCCACCCTGAACAATACAAGGTCTACATCTGTTCAAATGTGGATTTATCTTTCTGTAGTCAATTTTTCTGGTATGAAAAAATACATCAGGGTGAAAAAGAACACTACACATGATTACAAACAGAAAATATCCAGAGTTACTAGTTTCAGAAAGAGCATGCTTCTTCTTGGCTTGGTTAGTAGAGAAATTCTTCACAGCTTTGCCTTAGACAAAAGTTATAAAAGGAAAACATATATATGTTATATATTTGGGTAAGGCACGATGGCTCAATGGTTAAAGCTGCTGAACTTGTCAGCTGGAGAGTTGACAGCCCAGGTTTCAGACCCAAACTTTGTTCAATAGGGTGAGTTCCTATTACATGCCCCAGTTCCTGTCCACCTGTTAGTTAGAAAGCATGCAAACACAAGTAGATTAATAGATATCACTTTGGTGAGAAGGTAACAGCATTATGTGTGCCCTTGGCATATTGCCATACTGGCCATATAACCATGGAAATTGTCTTTGAACAATATTGGTTCCCTTGGCCAAAAAAAGGAAACGAGCACCATGTCCTAGACTTGGACACAACTGACAGGGAAACCTTTATCTTTATATATTTGGTAAGCTTAGCATAAAAACTGCTTTGCTTTATTGTTAGGCTCAAACATAAGAAACTTATCATTGGATAGGCTAACCCAGAATGGTTAATTTTCAGTGGTAGTTACAATGCATGACGCTATTTTTTTAAATAAAAAAACAACTAAGCTCTATATGTGAACCTTATATTAAAACTGGATGCCCTCTAAGTATATTCCAAACTCTCTTTCAACCTTATGTGCTTTTTTTTGTATTTCTTCCTCAAATATTATCCTATTGAATGCACAAGTTTATTGAACATACAAAAATCTTGCAATGTATCCAATACTAAGTGGAAATATTTTGAACTTTCAGTTGCTTTATTTATAATAGGAAAGGAGAATAACAACATCAAAAAGTAAGGATGAGCTGAATTTTTATCCCTTGAGGTGATATATAAACTTTAGCTAAGGAATTCAATAAAAAGGTGCTTTGTCTTTATTGTTAAAGTAAACCAGCTGCAGACAGAATTCAAGGTCTGATTTTGTTTCACCACCTGTCTGGCTGGCTCATTACTTTACATTTCTCTGTTCTATTCTATTGAACTTCTGATAAAATGTATTTCCTAATGAACTGTTTTTACAAAATGTTCTTGGTGAAAATGTCACTTTCCCCCTAAAGCCAGGCATAAATGGATAAAAGTGATAGATGTGGACCACACAGTGAAAGACTAATTTCATCTCTGAAATCAGAAACAAGCTGTATGCTCTATTGACATGGAGAATAGATCTTTGAATATATTGCTAATCAGTTCTTACATCTTAAATTCAAAAAGAAAGTTTCTTTCAAATTTGGCTTGGGGAGGGTGACTTTATTTCCCTTTTATCCAATTTCCTACAACTCTGTAGGTATCTGTAGTCAAAAATCACATGCTGGAAACAAAAAGATAAAATTATATATGAAGCTGCTAGATGATGAAATTAGAGTTAGAAAATTATTTAATGAAGTTTCTTCCATTATTTTGGAAGGCCTTTTTTTAAAAAAATCTGTCAGTCTGTTCATCCGTCCTCTTAAGATTTTAAGTGGTATTTCCACAAAAATCCAAGTTTACTCCAAATTCAAAGTTCTTTATAAATTGATAAAATTTTCAGTATATAATTCAACACTATGTAAACATCTTTAATGTGCTGACTGAGTTTTTAAACCTTAAGAGTGTTTATGTCATTAAACTTCCTTTCATCTAGCTTGTAGTAATGCTCATGAAGGGAGCCGTGTGTGTTTGTGTGTGTGTGTTAGATAAGTCATCATCTTTTCCAGAGGACATAAATATATCTAGTTACATTTCTCACTTTATTTTATTTAATTATAAAAATATGTTAAAACCCCTGAGATATTAAAAACTCAATTTCCCTTTATTTTACACCTTTGACTTGTTCCTAAAATGTATCTTACTTCATTGGTGGTGGTGTGAGGGGTGAGGAGGGGGGAGAGGATAAGAGTGGAAAGCAGACAGAGTGAGTAATCAGTAACTACTTCCATGACTGTTTATATCACTATATGTATCTAGAACTCCTTATGAGCAGCTGCTCTTTTCATAGAAGCAGGTACAATCAAACCTAGAATTCTCAGACTCTCAAGCTGAAGCTGTATCCTCCATGTTTCTATTAAGGGATGAGTAATTCATCTATAAATTATTGGAGTTTGCATTTTTTATGTTTATGTCTTCTTCATGCCACACTTAATAGGCTGTACTGCTATTTAATTTGTAGAATTGGTGTCAAGCAATAATGTATAAATGTGTGGAATGTGATGTTGCATTTTAAGATAATTCAGGTTACTAACAGGAATCTCAAACTTTTGAAGATGCAGAAATATATTTTATTTTGAGGTATTGTGAGTCACAGGTAATTGTTTTTTTTTTTTGTTGCTTCCTTTGAAGGCATGTCACATCTCTAATGATTATAATTCTTATAATTCTCTTATAATTCTTGTTTTTGTTTAATAAAGGCATTTTTCACCTCGGAGCATATCCTATTTTCTCTTATGACAATACTCTTCATTCTTTTATGCAAAGATTCATAGAAAATTGTCTTTCTTCTCTCTAATGACAAACATACTGATTTAACTTTATAAATTTGCTCTGCTGTTAATGGAGGACAAGTTTAGTTCATCCATTTCCCGATTTGTGTTGTACTACTTCTGTGAGAAGTAGGAATTCTACAATGTATAGTCCAGTATTTTTTTGTAGTTAAAAGGTAGATTGAAGGGGACTAGTTAATTTAAAAACAACAACAACAATATGTAAGTTCTTTTAACTTCCTGCATCTAGGTTTACAATGAGAACATAGTATATTTTTAAGGAAGCTCATTTCTGTAAACAATATAAACTTCTGCCAAGTAATTTTAAATAAGTCCATGATTTTATTCATAAATATCTGATCTGAAGATTATAAAGTGATTATAAAGTGATATAAAGTCAAACCAGTCATTTGACACTTAACATGACAACCTCCTTTTAATACTAGTTTTGCATTATGGAAAACTCTGCCCTGTGATAAGAGATTGCATTGATAATGTCAATGAAACAGAGTGTAATTTAGAGTTAAGTTGATATATTAAAAATTCAATAAGTTTATAAACCAAACAAACACTTTTGTCTCATCCTTTCCCCCCTACTTACTCATAATTAGCATAATAGAAAGAGTAGCTTACTTTGGCAAAGATGTACTCTACAGTAGTTCTATCTCCTCTAAATCACAGGGAAGGACAATTAAGGATATTACAATGACTAGGCACTACTAATATATTTTTGTATTAATTTTTATTTGATGCAATTATGATTAATTTTGATCAGATTTTATACTCTTCATTTGGATCATTTTGTTGATGAACATACTTGCCTTAACTTGGACATTAATGTATAATAGAGATGGAGTCCTCAGGCATCTAAACATTCAACTAATTTTCAGTTCAACACATAAAAAGTGGAACAAGCTTAAGAGTAATTTACTGAAGCATGTTAGGTATTTTATCACCAGAGAATACTGTATCTCACAGAGCTATCAAACTTTTTTTTTTAGCTTTTAATATGTCACTCAAGGTAGCATTTCTGAAGGGTTGCTATCCCTTTGATACATCATTCCCTATCCACAGAACTGTTCCTAAACAGGCCCCCAGCTTCATCAATTTGACTGACTAGGTACTTGAAATATTTGCTAAAGAGTTAAGGAGAACTCATTCAAACTCATTGGGATTTTCAGACAGGAACTGTGTCTTCATATTCTCAGGTTAATCATGTACCTAATTTTCTGATTATTGACTTGTTCCCTCATAGGGTTTTAACTTGCTTTGGCTTATCCACATTAATCAGTGAGGAACTGTCAAGCTTTACACTCCTTTGCCAAATCAAAATTTTAAACTGTGGGAACATGGCATTTTCATTTTTAACTTTAGGACGCTACCTAATGTCAATTCCAGATTATGAATATAAATCTTGCAAGACATATAGAAAAGCATTTAATGCTGCTCTTATTCTGGGGTAGAACAGGCTGTTCCTAACAGCACATTAAGTAATCAATAGATGCTGCCAGGTAGCGTTATTCTGTTTTCAAGGTTTATAGCTGCTCAGAAAGCGAGTGAATATTTTCTGGGCATATTGAAATAGGTGAATATTATTAACCGAAGTCACAATAAAAGAAAGATTGTTTTGCTTGGGAGAAACCAGGGCTGCGGACTCCTGCAGTGCAAGACTATGATTAGAAGTAAACTTAAGCAACAATTTGTAGATTTGAATACCAAATGCAGGAATAAAATCAAATCCCAGGTATAATTTATGCTATGTATTCTTTGTATTTTAACTAGGCTAATAGGATAGAATTGGGTGATAAACTAGTAATTTTCACTCCAAATTTAGAACATCTTCCCAAATTTAAACTTGTATCTGTAAAAATATGATTACAAATGTACATATGGCAAAGCAGGTTGTAGATAATGCCTCACATATTTCACAAAGCCCCCTTAAACCAGAAATAAATATTATGAGACATTGCTTTCTTCACTGGTGTTTTTTCCTCCTCCTTTTCACTTTCCAGTTAGGTCTCTTCTCCAACTCAGCACCTACCAGTTGTTGTGGGATAGCAATTATCAGGCAAGTATGGGCATTCTAGACCTATTGTCCTACACAATGTTCAAAAGATTTGAAGGATACCAAATGGGAGAAAGCTAATAGGGAAAGAAGTGATTGTAATATTACTACATGAGGAAGTTCTCAGTTCTAGAAATGGCCCTCAATGTAATGGAGGCATGAAATTCATAGAATCTTTGTTAACAAGTAACACAATTTTTCAGATAAAAAGTTACAATAGTTACAAACAATTACCATATCATCATCATCATCATCATCATCATCATCATCATCATCATCATCATCATCATCTTTTGTTTTTTTAAAGCATCTTAGTACTATACCTGTACATGGGATGGTGGAAGTCCTCTTCTTATATAGACAGCAAAAAGTGCATCCTTCCCTAAAGAGATATTGAATTTCAGGAACTGTGGCTGAGCAATGTGAATTTGTGATCGCCAGAATACTCCTTGTGGCACTTCTTGAGTGACCCTTCGTCCGACCTCTGCCTCCCCACTGTCAATGCTATTGTTTCTAGTGGCCCATGGTCCTGGAAGACAAGAGCCAATAAAACCATAGGACAGTCAGAATCAAATAGATTTATTTTTTAGCACTCCTATTTAAGATGAAACTGGGTGGCAAACCTATATGTCAATGCAAAGCGCATAGTAGTTATTAAGACTAAATTTATCAACCTATACTTTAAAAAGTAATAAGGAAAGCAAACTGCTTCTAGTAGAATTTTATCAATGTAAGAATGACAATCTTCTTAAAAAGCTATAAACTTGTTCCCTGGGGCATTTAAAATCTTGCATACAGCTTCTCTCCCATTTTTATTTCCATTGCTGCTCTTTACTGATCAAACATAATAAGAGCGGAGAGTCAGCTAAGCACATTAAAAGCTTCTTGCCCTCTTTTCACTATTCTAATGTGAACAGAATATGAAAATAAATCCACAAGGGAAAGTAAAGGAATAATTTCAATGACTTGTATTCATCCTGTGTCAAATACCAAGCAAGTGTGTAAGCAATCAAAATATAAAAAGAAATTAATACATATGAAAGGAAATACACTTAAAGACAGTTATATTTTCTTCTACCAAATATTAAGAAACTAAATATTAAAAATTAAATGTATTTTTATTGTATTGGGTTTATTATATTTTATCATAATTTTAGTTGAAATCTTTTGGCTAATAATGTTCCCTAGACAATTCCTTTGGTTGATGTACAGTAAAACTGTCATGAAACAATAATATAGAAACATTAAAACAAAAACAGAACATTTGATACTTATATCACATTGAATTCTTAGATTTTTGCTTTGTGAAGGCCAAAAAGGATGCCAATAATAACACATTCTTTTATGTATTGGTGTGTAAGT
>JAPKID020005716.1:0-10988 GCA_026931265.2 Tropidonophis doriae | reverse complement strand
TAATTGTTCTAACTGTCAGGAAATTTCTCCTCAGTTCTAAGTTGCTTCTCTCCTGGATTAGTTTCCACCCATTGCTTGGATGACCTGAATGATTCCATGATCTCAATAGACCATCTTTCTTTGGTTCATAATCACTATTAGTCATAGGATATTGATAAAAGAGCTTATCTTAAGACTTTGAGCTTTGCTACATCTTAAGACTCTTCCTCTTTGATGCTTTGGCCAAAGCTCTCCAATTTTCTCCCTTCAAAAATTCAACCTTTCCTTTGTCCCTTTCAGTTGCTTGTCCTTTTCTTCTTCTAAAGCTCAAACAACCAAGAATCTAAGTTCTTCCTACTGAAAAAGAGCAGATCCACTAGAAAATTGGTAGGGGAAACCTACAGAAATCCTTTTGGAAACCAGCATATTTTTCTCAGTGCCACATCTGCCACTGTCTGGACTTCTTCTTTTTCTTCTCGGCAGCATCAGAGGGGTCTCTCTTGAAGATTAAAAACCCATTCTCCTATCCCTCATTCCCCCCCCTCAAGATTGTAGCAGCCTATCAAAGGCCAAGTTAAATCAAGAAGGAAGTGGAAGCTGCAAGAAGACTAAGGAATATGGTGGCCTTCTTTTTTGCCCAGAAACCGTCTCTCTGATCCATCAGACAGGGACTGTTGTGAACCAGGAGATGGAAATAGAGAGAAAAGGGCAGTTGGAAAAAAAATCAGAGTGCGTGGGAGGAATGTTAACTGCTGAATTGCTATTCAGTGAGTCTCCGTTTTGATTTGTTCTGGAGTCACATGAAACCCTTGAGAGACAAAGAGGAGACTTTGTTCATAAGATCAAGGCTGTCTGCTTGCAGCAAGCCTGGATAATTTAGAAAACTCTTCCACATTCCTGGACAGATATTTTTTTTTAAATTTTTGTCTACATCGTTTTTGCCATTTTGGTTTTGATTACGTTCCTCTTCACAGCGGGCCTTTTGTAGAGGCCATTTTCACTCATTACCATTTTATTCACACACAAACACATTGGAGGTGGTATTCAGCTAATTCTGAACAGTTTTGGAGAACCGATAGCGGAAATTTTGAGTAGTTTGGAGAACCGGCAAATAGGCTGGTCCCACCTCTGCTGCCTCCCAGATGATCTTCTTTTGTTGCCCTAAACAGGAGAACGGAGCTGGAAAGCAGGTTAGTGGGATGAGGAGAGAATGGGGATTTTGCAGTAACCTTTCCCTGCCGCACCCACAAAGTCATGCCATGCCCACCAAGCCACGCCCACAGAACCGGTGATTAAAAAAAATTGAATCCCACCACTGATATACACCTTGCAATATTTTTTGGGGGGGGGGCATTTCTAATCAAACATTACATTAACTCTTCATCTGTTACAACCACTTTCCTTTGTTTGGTAACAGAACCGTTATCTTCAATTGAGCACTTAAATAGTAGAAGTGGAGATTGCAGTACAATAAATTGATTCCCTTGAAATGTTTTTAAGCTGTCCCTTTTTGTAAAACACTACAGATTTTTTTGAAAATTCTATAGTTTTAAAAAATTTTGGGGGGGACTATCATGGAAAATTAGGTGGGTGAGTCAAGACAAAGAGTGAAACTACCTTTAAGATAAAGACTCCTCTCGCACATACTGTATGTGCTAGTTGTTCCTGACTCTAGGGGTGGTGCTCATCTCTGTTTCAAAGCTGAAGAGCCAGCACTGTCTGAAGACATCTCTGTGGTCATGTGGTTGGCATGACTAAACACCGAAGGTGCTTTTGCATTTTTATGTGGTTTCAAACTTCTAGGTTGGCAGAAGCCAGGACGAGTAATGGGAGCTTATGCCATTACACAGAACTAGGGATTCGAACCGCTGAACTGCTGACCTTCTGATTGACAAGCTCAGCCTCTTAATCCCTGAGCCACCATGTCCCTCTGGAATTACCTTTGCTTTAATTTAAACACAGTAGCCATAATTTATTTCCCAAGTATTTAATATTTTCTCCCAACTGTGACATTAAAAATTACAGCTTGGTGAACATATTGGAAGCACTCTGAGGACCACAGCCAGAGCTGTGACCTTGGGATCTCATTTATTCCACTACCAATATAAGGGGGAAAAATATAGCACCATAATGTAAAGTTTTAAGAACATCTTCAGAGATGTAAAGCTTATATTCTATCAGAGAAGAAGAAACAACCATCTATAGGTTACAATCCAGAGGTAGTATTCAGTAGCTTCTGACCAGTTCTGGAAAACCAGTAGTGGAAATTTTGAGTAGTTCAGAGAACCGGTAAATACCACCTCTGACTGGCTCCGCCCCTCAGCTCATCAGGAGGAAATGGGGATTTTGCAGTATCCTTCCCCTATCCTGCCGACCAAGTCACGCCCACAGAACTGGTAGTAAAAAAATTTGAATCCCATTACTGCTGCATCTAATTTTTTACAACCCAATAATCCCTTAATTTGGGATAGGGTTAGGGTGACTGGATAGAGCTGATAGTTTACTGGCTGGATGCCACTCAGAGTTCACAGCAGATAGTTTTTTCTTTGCTCCCTAGGAGAGAAACATCTATCAGCTACAATGCAGTCCCCATTTCAGCAAAAATTACAGCCACCAAGAAGTGAGGATTATGTAAAGGAAATAAATAATGGATATGATCAAAGTGTGCATCTTCTGCATATATTTATGCCCTTTGTTTTTCTTGGTAGATAATTCCTATGTGGTCTCAGGGACAACATGGGCTTAGATAATTCCTTTGGGAGGCTTGCTCTGAAAGCTTTGTGGTAAAAGAGAAAGAATGTAGAGAATGAAGATGATGATCTTGATGGAGACAGGCAAACTCTGTTGCCAAGGCAACAAGAGGCAAAACATTTTTTTAGGTCCTGAACTTCCAGATAGCATCCAGAAGTGGCCTAGATAAGCACTTTTGTAATTCAGTGAATTATAAGAAGGAGAAGAAGGCAAAGCATAACCAGATTTACAAGATTCTGTTTTATTTAGCCTTTTGGTATTAGTCTTTTATGGAGTTGATTTCATGGCCTGGTCTACCTAATGGAGCTAATGAGATGTAATTAATAACTCTATCTGCCCAAATAATGTATATTTTAAATGAAAGGGATCGCAGAAATAGAGAGCAAAAGGGACATGGATCTGTTGGTGGGAGTATGATTTTCTCCTTGGTTAAGATATTGCTTTCAATACCCTTGTTAGGCATTGTTTGTCTGGTATCAATCCCCATTTATCTGGGAGTTGATTGCTTGAGAGGATGTGTTCTGGTTTTTGTGTTTCCTTCTTAGCTTTTCTGTTGACTCTTTTGAATGGTGTCTAAATGTAGTTTATCTCCATGTGCCTGTTGATGGCTGATTTGTCTGAATTTCCTAGCATTTTTGGATTTACCTTATTCTAGGATGCTCACAGTTTCCCAGTTGAAATTATGGTTCAGTCTGTCCCTGTGTTGTGAGTTTAAGAAGCTTACATAATAGCTTCTGAGTGCTAGCTGGTGTCCATGGATTTGCTCTCCTAGTCTTCTGCCTGTCTATCCTAAATGATGGCTGTTATAGTCCTTATACTGTATGTTGTACATGACTCTTTAGTTGGGCTACAGGGTCTACTGATATAAGACGTTTCAGAGGGCTTTAATTGGTGTGTTTGTTACAGTGATCCAAAACATGCTGACCTTATCTCACTAAAGTTACCTTCCGCTTCTTATGGTAATCTTGTCTCCCATTAGAAGAAGTTCCACTCTTCTGTTAAAATAAAAAAAAAATGGAGTCAATGCTATTGAATATTCGTCTCTCCTTTCCTGAACAGATGCTTCCTTCACAGGATAATAATGAACACATACATTCCTATTATGGGAACTGAAGCTTGGACCTCCTTAGGTAGGGCTTGCACACCAAAGTTATGAATGTATATCACAGTAAGGGAGTGACTAGAAGAATCATTCCTTGCAATTAAGTTTGGGCTCTCCAGAATAAAATATTTCATGATTAACATAGGTAAATGTTGCAAAAATGCTCGTTCCAAGAGAAATCTGAACAATCTTCCTTTTAATTGATTTTGCAAGCAGTCTATTACTGAAGCGGGATGCTAAAAGCAAGTGTTTGATTGATACACAGGGCGGATGGACTTGGCTGAGGAAGCTATCTTCCCGCAAAAAAAAATTAATGGCACCCTTCACTCCTGAAATTGAGATAGTATTACCAGGAAGGTTTGACCTTAAGAGAGAATTTCATCATTCCACTTCCCTGATCTCCCCACCTCATGGGTGAACTGCTTCCTTATCTGTCTTTGCAGATTGTGTAGAAGTTAAAGGGCCGTAGCCAAGAATTGGGTGAGATAACTTTTTGACAAAGCTCAGGAATGCATGAGGTTTTTTTTTTTTTAATCTACATTATCCCCAGAGATGTATATCTAGATAGGGAAGAGAAGCTTATTTGGTTCTACAACAGTCGAAAGAATGGCAACAAAGACGATACAGGGACTTATGGACGTGACCTATGAGAAGACTTGGGATGTTCACATACTAAGAACAGTCCAAAGGGAGACGTGATGTGAGTGTTGAGATACACCAAATGGTGCCCTGGTAAAGAAAATCAGGAACCCTCCTCTCATGCCACAGAAACTAAGATCCAAAGTAATGGTCCCAAGTTGAGGTTACTATCCTAAGAGACAACAGGTAGAGGTGGGATATGAATGATCTGAAGCATGAAAGAAAAGAGACCATGAAACTCATTTGCATTTGCCTTTGATCAAAGGGATTTCCACTTAGGAAGGTCCATCAACAAGCTAACCAGGGCTATTGTGGCCCACCAGCAACCAATGGACCTGGCAGCAGATTTGGACAGTGAGGAGGTTGGTGAGAAACAGGGGTCAGTACTAGAGTCTGACAGGGGCTCTGTGTCAGAGGCAGAGAGGGGGCCAGGGCCACCTGACAGTTATCAGCTGCCTTCGGAGTCAGACATCAGATGAGGCAGATGAACAACTGGAGCCTGTTCCCAGTGTACGTATGCACAGAGTTGCCAGATGAAGGGAACAGCTAAGGAACAAGGGTCATCTTGGAAGTAAGACTCCTGGGAGGCCGGGAGGGAACAGCCAGGAGTGGAATTTGCGGCTTTTCTAAACTGCACAGGATCAGAATCATAGCTACAAGTTCTCCCGAACCCCTGCGAACCCCCAGCAACCCACTCTTGTCTGATAGGACAAATACTATTAGAAGTAGACATTTTTTATTCTGCGTAACAGCCACAGTGTTCCTTGACCAGGCGAAATTCACAGTAAACTTACTCAGAGAGTTCTGAAGGGATTTTCCCCCTTTCATGTTTTATTAAATTTTAAGGGTTTCCATAAACTAGCCAACAGAAAAATGCTCCCTGCTACAATCTGGTCTGTCCCAGTGCTACGTCCCTTTGAAATAAATTTGTCTTTCTATGCATGAGAGATCTATTCTGTAACAAAAACGCATACCTTTGCATTTGCCATTCAGCAACCCAGCTCCCGTGTCTTGTATAATATTGCAAAAAATATTGCTTGAAAACTTTTCCGCCAGCCTCCTTACAGTTATCTGACAAGTTAATTGTATGGAAATACTGTTTTGTGCCTGCTATTCGTGTCTTCGACAGAACCGGCAATGGCAGCAGCCAAGATCTATTTGCTCTGTGGTAAATGAAATGAAATAAAGTGGTAAATGTGTTATTTTGGGGAAACCGTTAAAAATAATACTCCAGATTGGTGGGCACGAATACAAAGAGACTATTTCCAAGGGTGGAATTCAAATACTTTTACTACCGATTCTGTGGGCAGGGCAGGGCATGGTGCATGTGGCAGGAGAAGGATACTGTAAAATCCCCATTCCCTCCCCACCCCATTAATCTGCTTTCCAGCTCCATTCTCCTGCGCAGGACAACAGAAGAAGAGCCAGCCAATCAGCTGAAATGTCGATCAGCTGGAACTCGGGAAGCAGCAAATACAGTAAATGGGGGCGCGGCCAGCCAGAGGTGGTATTTGCTGCTTCTCCGAACTACTCAAAATTTCCACTGCCAGTTCATTAGAACCAGTCAGAACTCATTGAACACCACCTCCGTGTATACCTGAAGGGGGGAAAATAATATTAAAGTTTTATTTTTCTCCAGAACATATTCTTAGAATTTTTCATAACTGAATAAGACCAGATCAGTGTAAATTCTTATAGACTGGATAAATCCTTTTTTTATCATACTCATTTCCTTTTTCCATTGCCAAAATAATGTCCATTTTGCTTAGATTTCAAAGTCTAAAACAACGTCCAGGTAGACCTTGCCATGCAACAGCTCATTTAGTGGCTGTTCAAAGTTACAACAGCACTGGAAAAAAGGGAGGTATGACCATTTTTCACACTTACAACCGTTGGCAGCATCCCCATAGTCATGCGATCAAAATTCAGATGTTTGGCAACTGACTCTTACTTATGACTGTTGCAGTGTCCCTGGGTCATGTGATCCCCTCTGATCACTTTTATTTGCTTCAAACAATTTATAAAAAAAATTGATCTCTCTCCAAACCTAACACAATTTTGCTACATTATGGGTAAGCTTCGCCCACCAACGGTCTTCCTGTTACAGCATTGTGTTGTGTTGTCCACTTTATTGAATTTCCTCAGTCAATGACTGACATAAAGTTTCTTTTTGATTATCAATATTGCAAAGTGCTGAATTAAAAAAAAACTGAGAAAGAAAAGGAAAATCACAACTACTCAAAAGCGCAAGAAACAAAATTCATGGTACGATCCACATTCTCTATGGCTAGAAATCTGGGACAGTCAAAATTGGTCTCCAGTTGCCTTGTCTCTTTGGTGAGCCTATGGATGGATGAGTGAGCCCCAGGCCAAAAGTCATTATGTTGCCCAATTTCCTGCCCTGTCTCTTTCAAGGGTGATTGATTTTTGTAGGATTGGTTCTCTATAAATTAGCCACCACTGGATAGGACAGAGAATAATCAGACTGCATAGTAGTAGTAGTTGATTGATTGATTAGTCTTGTGACCTTTCCAATAAAAAAATAATAATGCAGTATATAGTCTAATTTTGGAATAAGATAGATAGGAAGAAATGAAGTGATAAAATACAAATGTGTTAATACAAAGAGACAACATAGAAGATAAGTGATTGTGTCTGGAGGTAACCATGTCCTGGTTACAGCTATATTTATATATACAGCATAAAATCATGTTCTACAACATGAGGCTGGGATCCCCAACCTGGATGAGTGAGTGTGGGTAGGTAGTCATGTGACTGCGTGAGCGTGGTTAACTTGATGTCACTCATGCCAAGGGGTGCCCCACTGATTTAGTGCAATATAAAACGTGCAAATAATTTTTCTGCGGACCACCCAAATTTTTTCACGGACTACCAGTGGTCCATGCACCCCCACTTGGTGGCCTCTGTTCTGTACTGTATATTTGTACATAACTAAGGTTTTTTTATATATATATAAAAAAATCAATTTATTGAAAACATTTGTATCTAGGCTTGCAGCTAGATTATTTTATGCAGAAAGATGGAAAAATTCGGCACTACCAACAACGGAGGAATGGTTGCTGAAGATAATAGAACTTGTCGAGATAACTAAATCTACTTCTTTGATCAGAAAACAGACAGCATTTATATTTATTGCTGATTGGAAGCCTTAGGGACCTATAGACAGGAGATGTTATAGAAATCTATACGTGGTGGCTCAATGGCTAAGATGTTGAGCTTGTTGATCAGAAAGGTCAGCAGTTCAAATCCCTAGCGCTGCATAATAAAGTGAGCTCCAGTTACTTGTCCCAGCTTCTGCCAACCTAGCAGTTTGAAAGCACATAAAAATGCAAGTAGAAAAATAAGGATCACCTTTGGTGGGAAGTTAACAGCGTTCCTTGCACCTTTGGCATTGAGTCATGCTGGCCACATGACCATGGAGATGTCTTTGGACAGTGCTGGCTCTTCGGTTTTGAAACAGAGATGAGCATTGTCCCCTAGAGTCGGGAACAACTAGCACATACGTGCAATGGGAACTTTTACCTATTTTACCTGTGAGGCTGGAAAGGAGAGAGATAACCCACCAGAGCAGTACAGAAGTATAGGCTTTGCACAATCCTACATTAAAGCAGGGATAGTGGGAACAGCATTTCTGGGAGCTTCAGTTTTCTACTTCAATTTAAAATATAAAGTTTTCTGGGAGATTGTGAAGATAATTGTCAAAGGGTTGTGGGCCGTGCCTAGTGCCACAAAAAATGTTGGGGGGGGGGAAAGATTCCCGTTGCCTGGATTTGATGATATGCCTTATTATTGCCAGTCTCCTGTAGCAAATGCGAGGAGAAGGAATGGGGCTTGCTTTTGCTCAAAGCCAGAAGAGACGGTGGATAAAAGTGACAAGTGCGATTTTGTGCCGATCCCCATATCTATAACCTTGAATTTGTTCTGAACTATTCCTGAACCAGTTTTATTCTTTTCAAAGGCACGTCTGTCTCTAAAAGAAACAGAAACTTCAGGCACCATTTTCTTAGCATCCACAGCATCTTCTCCGTATTTTTCCTAATGTATACATGTTTGCTAATCAAGCAAATCAATTAATAATAATGACCATCAAGCAACTCAATAACAAGAACTATATCACTGCAAAGCTATACGTCTTCTGAGTTGTGGTTTTCCCTTCCCTCCTATATGAATAGGAATCCTGGACTCTGCACCAAAACCAGATCAGAGAACTGGAGAAATTTCACACTGATTTTTAGAGGCAGGTCTTTATGATGACAGAGATATATTTTGCAGAACTGGTAAAACCCAAAGGGAACGGAAGTGTAAACCATATCTTGTAGAATTCTCATTAATGAGATGGTAGAGTTATTGACTTCCCATTTCTGGGATTTCAGATAAAATATGAGATACAAGCACCCACAGTCCTGTGGACAGGCAAAGTAATGGAATTGTATTTTTTTGGTCAAGAGCAGAAAACAAAAGCGAAGAATATATCACGAGAAGCTAAGTTTTGAGTTCTTTTCTCAGATACATTTAACAAGCATTGTTCCCCCTTTTCTCTTATCCTCAAAAAATCTTTTCTATTAATTGCATTCAAAAATCAAAGAAAAAGAAAAGACAAAATAATAACAAAGGGGGATCTACAAAGAAACAAAAATTAGGTATATGATAAAATATAAAAATATGAAACATGTTTATAGACATATGAGGGACACACTGGCTAAGATGCTGAGCTTGTTGATCAGAAAGGCCGGCCTTTTGGCAGTTCGAATCCCTAGTGCCGTGTAACAGAGTGAGCTCCCATTACTTGTCCCAGCTTCTGCCAACCTAGCAGTTCGAAAGCATGTAAAAAATGCAAGGAGCAAAATAGAGATCACCTTGGTGGGAAGGTAACAGCGTTCCGTGCATCTTCGGCATTTAATCATTGTGATAACCTTAATGATCCAACTAATATGTAAAAACCAATCCACACCGAATCTTATCCTTGACTAGCTGTTAACCAGGTGTTGACCAGGTATTTGTTTATCTCAATCCCGTATTGCACATTCACAAATGTCCAGACCAAATGTAATTTCTAATGTTGGATTTTCCCCCTTACCAGAGGGAACCCCTTTATGGAGTAGTGTGAAGCCATTACCATGGCAACTTTACTGTAGTGTACAGTAGAACCCATGTTAAGGCACAACAAGCTGTATCATAACAGAACAACTCCCCCACAAGAGTTATTAGGAGTGTCTTGCACCCACAGTATTTGTTTCCAGAGATTAAGTCATCTGTGTACCAGGTTTGTTTGAAATTGGTCAAGGCCTTCCAGAACGTGCATGTATAGAGAGAGAGAGAGAGAGAGCAAGAGAGAGAGCCGGGGGTGGGGGGGCAGGCAGGCAGGCCGACATTTTTATATAGAGAAATTACCTAGAGATGGAGAAAAAACAAATTTGCCCTCCACCTGAGTATTTATAAATCAAATAAACAGTAACAGCAACAGTTTACGCACATTATTATTTGAATATGGCATTGTTACATTAGCCAGGTGACTACAACCCTAATGTAGAGTAGTAGTTTTTCTGCCAATATAACTAGCTTTGTTGTGGCACGTGG
The DNA here is from genome assembly GCA_026931265.2 of Tropidonophis doriae. NCBI lineage: Eukaryota > Metazoa > Chordata > Lepidosauria > Squamata > Natricidae > Tropidonophis > Tropidonophis doriae. The sequence continues at coordinate 919 of JAPKID020005716.1, read as the reverse complement.
TCGTATACTTTCCAAGATGTGCCACAGGAAGGTGAACTAATATCACACCTAAAAGAAAGAGGAACAACTTTTCTTGCAGTGTCACCCAAGGTCCTCTCCCTCTGCCAGAGTTGTCTCCCAAACAGTCATCACAAGGAAGGTTCAGACCTGGCAGGAATCCAACTGCCTGCATGAAGCACCGGCTCATCTCCCCACTGAAGAGGTACCTCTACTCCCATAGAACATGCTTTTGAGCCACTAGGTGACAGAAGGTGAGGCAAGACAGAAGTGAGGAGCTCACCCTACCATGCAATGCCAGGGCTCAAATCGCAAAAGCAGAGACCATCTACAGTTATCAACCCCTAAAATGATGATGCCATTCCAATGGCGGGGGGGTATGGAGGGTATGGGGGGATGACTCACAGGCACAGGGCATGCACAGGAAGCCAGCAGAGAGTGATGGATGGGATCATCCCAGGAGCAGCGTAGGCTGACAGCTGATGGCATTTTCTGGCATCCTGTATGAGTCAACAAAAACCTGACACCATTTTCCAGCGTTCCAGACATCTAGACCAGCTAGGGAGGGCACATTTCCAGCCCATAAGAAGCAGCTGGGACACTGAAGCTCTCAGCACTAACTTTATTCTGCCTGAGCTCAAGGTGTGCCAAGTTTCCAGTTAAATAAACACTTGGAAGGCAAACTTTCTTGGTCCGGAGCTTGGACCATTGAAAGTAAGTATTGTCTGTGTGGTCATGTGGCTGGCATGACTAAACACCAAAAGTGCACGAAATGCTGTTACCTTCCCACCAAAGGTGGTTCCCATTTTTCTACATGTATTTTTATTATTTATTTATTATTATTATTATTTTAGAATTTATAGACCGCCCCCTCTCCCCGAGGGGACTCGGGGCGGTTCACAGGCTTCTAAAAACACATATA
>JAPKID020005715.1:0-10988 GCA_026931265.2 Tropidonophis doriae | reverse complement strand
GAGTCAAAAGACTCGTCCGACGCCTCCAGCGGCAGGAAGCGAAGTCGAAAGTATTAATATCTTAAAGAGGTACATTAGAATTGCATTGAAAGTATCTAATCAGTTTCTCCTGACTCAGCATTGTTTACTGTGTCAGATAAATACATAAATGCTCAGATGCATTATCTGCAATCTAAATACAAAGCCTTGCATGTAATTTAAATCAACACTAATATCTCCAGGGAAGCTCCCTATTATATGTAATCCCCTCAGGGAAATTAGTACAGGTGTGGAAAATATTTTGACTTCAGAATTCCTTGTTTTGAGCTACTAGAATCTTGTAGGTGATCAATACATCTTGCACCCCTCCAGATAGGATAGATTGCCATGTCTTTTATCTGAATAGCTTATGTTTGGTAACCAAAGTTTGGTTTATATTTCTTTTTCTGATTATATGTGCCATTATTGTATATTCAAAACCTGAGTACCGAGTGCTCTATCGGTAGACTATGGCTTCATGTACTAAAATGAATGTGCAGTAATGGAATCCACAACCACAAAATGTTCATGACTTCTAATTTGGTAGCTTTAGTTTGTAGTTGAAATAGTTTTTACCCTAAACAAGTAAATAAAGATGACTTGGTGACAAACACACTGGAGATGAGTTTTTATTCTCCTATCTAATTTCCAATCGCATGTAGCCATTCCTTGTTGGAATGAACAAACGAAAGAGTGACCCTTCCAGATTCTGGAGTATTTTACTCCTTTTGTATTGTATATGTAACAATTAAATGGAACTTCTTTGTTCAAAAGTATTGCTATGGCTCTATGGTGCTTTAGCTTATCCTGCTAGAAATTTTTTGCATAGATAAACCTTAATTTATATCCATGAAATGCTTTTATCTAATATTGTCCAATTGGTATTTAAAATTTAAAATGTTGGTCAAAATAGCTATGCTACCCTAAAGTTATCCTAGGCCAGCTCCATAGGGAGTTACATTACTAGCCATTTATATTTAATTCGTTGGCAGCCCATTTCTTAACTTATTTTGTTTCATTTAGCAGTGTGTAAAACTTAGGTATTTTGATGTTTTTAAATTTTGTTTATGATAATCAGTATTAGCCTTATTGAACAGTCACTTAGAAAAGTGACTGTCTTTTTTTAAGATTTGAGACTTTAAGGTACTACAGCTTACAAATAAATACTTTTTTAAACCATTTACTGATAAATCTATATAAATGAATTCAGAAGTTTAACTATTATGTAATATTTAATATAATTAAGTCTTCATTCAATTATAATTTTAAACATTTTTATAGTTTGGATATACTTACATCAACCTCTTTATTACTCGGCAATAATTATTTCCTATTATAGGAGCTTTAAAAGTCAATGATACCACATTTAAATAGGATTAACAAATATGAATTAAATTTTAGACTGACATTTGAGTGCATACAAATGAACAATATAGTGAATGTCACAAAGTGAAAACATTAGCTAAGGTATCCTGCTAAACAATAATTACTGGTTTCTTGGTGTGTCATTCTACAGCTTTGAGGAAATGGAAAGTGCTGACATGATGAGTAAATATATTCTCTACTTGTGAACGTTAACAAAAAAAAAATAGTGTAAATACTGACTGTTTCTCTTCATTCCTTTCTATAGTCAAGCCCTTCATCTCCAGAACCAGCCAGTCTTCCAGCAGAAGACATCAGTACAAATTCAAATGGTCCTAAGCCTACAGAAATCTTATTAGATGATGACAGGGAAGATCTTTTTGCTGGTAATTTCTATCCCATTTTAGACAAATTATTTATTGGAAAAAACTTCATGAATTCTTTTAAGTATATAATTAATGTAATCTGTTTTGCATCCTTTATCATTATTTAGTTAGTATTAAGTACATCAGAAGAGTTTTTAACATTTAAACAAAATTGGTCTGAATAGCTGTAACATTGCAACTATAGCATTGTAGTGGGTAATAAGCAAATACTTCCTATGAAAAATTTTGAAGAATTAAAAGATCAGCCCTTTGTCAGTCTTATTACATACTGTTTTCTTTGTATATTCAGAGTAGAGATTAAAAGATTAAAAGTCATTCTTCTCTCTCTTTTTGCATATTAACAGCTTCCTATTATGTTTCATCTTGGGAAATCATGCTTTGACCTAAGTTTAATAAGGCAAGCCATAATTCCTACATTCAGTCTCTCTTGGCTTAAACTATAACACAGAACATGTTTTATTGAAACTGTTTCGGTAATTGAAGCATGAAGGACATAGTTGAATTAAATTAGCTTCATTTGTGCATATGTACTGACAGGCATGGTTTTGTAAATGACGTTCAAGAAAGAGTCATTCAGTTGCATGGCATTAAATTCTCCTACTTCAGTTCTCCTTAGAGCAGAAGTTGCAAGTTTTGGACTTCTCTTTTTTCTTTATCATGTAATGGAATGCTTTGGAAGAAAATTGCAACCAATGAGATCACATTTCTGAGAATCCTGTAGTATAAATTATGCAACAATTGCTTTCCAAGATCAAACAACTGATGTATTTCATCTTCATGACATTTTGTTCTTTAAGGCAGAATAGACTCAAGGTTATATACAGTATGAAAAGCTTGTTCACACAGCTACTTATACAATTAAATGAGTATTTTTATTCAGTTGCTTTTAGCATTTTTATTCAGTTGCTATTTCTATTCAGTTGCTTTTAGGGGAAGTTTGATGCTAATTTCTAGGATAAGTTATACTGATTATTTAACTTGGATTGTGACCAAGGAGACTAGATAACTGCAAGTATTTCAAGAACTAATATAGTATTTCTTGAGAGTTGAGAATACTTAAAAATATAAACAGTGCTTGTTTAAAAATGTTTGTTCTAGCCACTCCTTATTAGTGCTTTTTCATAAGGTATTAATTTTTCATTGAAAAAGAAACTGCAGAAAAATCTATGATTAAGTAAAAAGCAAATTATATATAGTCTTGATTGATTTTGAGAAACTAATGTTGTTATTTGTATTTGTGGGATGGACAGGAAATGCCGGGACTATGGACTATAATTATTTTTTTAAAAACTAGGGTAAGGCAGTGGCAAACCACTTCTGATTCTTATCTAGCAATGAATAATAAAGTTACCAGAAGCTCACCTAAAGAAACTTGGGCAGAGATTACTGTTGCAAGCCAAAAGAATGTTATATTTCCTGAATTCTAAATAATTAAAACCCGTTTTAAAGAAAAAGTAACTCGTTGTTAATATCCAACGTTGTTTCACCCTTTATAGGTATAACAACCACATAATAACCTGCATCTCAGTTGTGAAAGACAGGTGGTTGCTAACAGAAACTGCTTATAATGTTACTTCAGTTTTCCTTTGCTCAGACTTGTGAAAGTTGTAAATTCAAGCATTGGTCATTGAAGTTACTTTTTTATTGCCATTATAATTGTGAATGGTTACTAAACAAGGCAGCCACTAAACAAGGACTGCTTGTACTCTAATTATTATGATGTTACATTCCTGGATCAGTAGCTTAACATTTATTACTTTATTTAAAGACAGCTTTATGATGAATTATAACAATCATAGTGATATAAAAATATATTGCATCAGCAGCTTTTCTCTTGCACACCATCCAAGCAGCTCACTGCTCATAAGATACTTGCAACATCCTGAATCCAAGGACATGTAGAATATATCCACTAAGGTGCTTTAAGGTTTTATCACTAAAATAAATGTTATGCTTAATTGTAAGTTAAAATATTTGGTCATTTGACAACTATAACTCTGGTTACATACATTTTAAGTGAAGAAATGTACTTTGAAATATTTTATTTTACTTCATTTTTCTAACTGATCTCTTCATAATTTAGATGTATATATTAAAACAGATAAATGTAATATATATTCATAATGCCTGAAATTATGGCTTAATCTTTGCTAAAGGACAGTTTATAGAAAGAACAAGTTATTAAACTGCCTGTGTGTCATCTGCCTGGCACTAGAAGCCCACCAGGCTTAAAGGCTATACTTGGGCTAAGAATAAAGTTCATTCCCTAACTTTGTCTTTCAGCTGTATTTGTGTTTAAGTGATGGATGATAGTAAAATGTGTATTCAGTATGTCTTCCGTTCCTTTTAATAGTATGCTAATTACTTTTGCAATTGATCTTAATTTGCATTAACAGATATATTTCTGTTACTTGTAACTATGGAATACAGAATATATTACAAATACTAATTGTGCAATATATAATTTAAATTAAGCTTGCTCTGAATTCTAGACTTTTCACAATTATACTAAGAATCAGTGATCTGTACAGGAGTAAATGAAAGATACTTTAACAAGATAAATCTTTCACATTGTATACAAATGTTAAAAATATGCCAGCTAATGGATGAATGGTTCTCTTTTTTATCTAGAAGCAACAGAAGAAGTTTCTTTGGATAGTCCAGAAAGGGAACCAATACTTTCTTCAGACTCTACTCCAGCTATAACACCTGTTACCCCAACTACACTAATAGCACCAAGAATGGAATCAAAAACAGTAGTGGCCCCCGTGGATTTTGATAGATGCAGAGAAGAGGTATTAATGAAGTTAATGAGGCAATTTTCAAGCTGGGTACACAATTTATAATCAAAGTAAATGTGACTATATTGGCCGAGTCCACAATAAAATTATTTAGCAATAAAGAAATAGTTGACTTGCTTTAGAAATTGGTATTTATTCTTAAGATAAATTTATGCATGGGACTGGTTTTTATAATTCCTACAATTCTGGTCACTTCTGCATGGAATGCTGTCATGTTTATATTAATTGTATATAAGTAGTTGGAGCCTTTTGGAATGAATATTGGAATAAAGAGTTTAACAGAGTAGCTATTGCCAATTAAGAAAACTTGGAAAGCTTTGAATTATTTTGCAATTATCTACTGAATATCCTGACTTTATTTTTTCAGTGATCGCTACTCAACATTTCAGTCACAGTTACTCATCATTAATCCTATTCACAACGTTTTCAGAATTAGGAAGGATTGTGCTTTATCTTGTCTAATCTTAATGTTTTCAATGTTTTTGTGCTGTAAGACAACCAGAGTCATTGGCTACAAGATGGACAGCAAATAAATTTGATAAATTAACAGGTACTATGTCTCTGCCAACTTAGAGATACCTCTGATTTCTAAATTGGCAAAGACATAGTACTTATTAATTTATCAAATTTATTTGCTGCCCATTTTGTAGCCAACGATTCTGGGTGGCTTACAACATAAAAACATTGAAAAATATTAAAGTCATCCACTCTAAAAACTCAGCAAATAAAAACATTAACAGATAAAATCAAGTAGTCAAGATGGCAAAGGGACCCAGACACATGGGAGTGGGGAGGTAGAATTGAGTTTCAATTAGTCAACCACCTCCAGTATGAAGTTCCCCCATTGGGTCCCCAAACTATCTGGCAGAGCCAGGTCTTGAGGCTCTTTTGAAACATCTGGAGAGTGGGAACCAATCTCATCTCGAGATAAAATGTTCCAGAGGACAGGAGCCAAGGCCGAGCAGGCTCTTCTCTGGATCCCAGCAGCTGAAATTCCTTGGCTGATGGGATTTGCAGTATGCAGGCTAATGGGTAAACTAATCCCATTGGGGTGAGAAGTTTCCTCAAATACCTGGACCCATGCTCGTATTGTATCTATTCTCCCTATTCTTATGTTTATCATTAAGTAAGCATGCCAAACTCAGAATATATTTAAACCATTTAAATTTTCTATTAAGAACTCATTACATTGAAACATCTAGTTTATTTTGATCATAAATTTCCTAGTTCAACAATCAGGATTTTGGGTTCTTTGCAGCGTGATAAGAACAGAAAAATATGGCAACATCTCTGCCTGGTCCATATCTTGTCCATCTTCATTTATATCGGGATTATTTTAGTAAAAATTCTGTGAGGTCCTTAGTGCTCTCTGAGTTTGGTTGCATTCTTATAGATGTTTCATTACCCAACTAGGTAATTTCATCAGTGCTAAAAGGGAGTGGGGTTTTCTCTCTTTTTATGAAGGACTTGCCCTGTCATTGTTGCTTAAGTATTCTTGGTTAGATATTATTGTTTGTTTGTTTGTTTGTTTGTTTGTTTGAATTGTTTAATATGGTAAATATATACATAGTTGTATTCAATTCAATAACTTGACTTTTGCAAACATGGCATTATGAATCTCCAGTTGTCTTTAAACTGGTGCATATGTTTTAGAATGATATACCTTGAAAATTTATTTTCCTTCAGAAAAAACTTGATATCTACATGTAGAATGAAAATTTAATAATCCATTAAAATATGAGCACGGTAATGATATTAATCTAGCTAAAATTTAGGGTAATGGCAGTTGATGAGGAAAACGAAAAATCTTAATGATAGTGGGGAAATTGTATTTGTCTCACAGTGTTAAACATTTGAGACTCATGAATGCGTATATCACAGGATTAAAAAAAATCTTGAACACGGCCTTTTCATTCCTTTTATCTAGAGTAGAAAATATAAATGTGAAAAGTAGTGGTCCTAATAAAAAGAATTATTTGAAAACAAGGCTGTAAAGTGAGTTATAAATCTAAGGGAGGGAGGAGTACAAAGTTAATGCCATGGTTGCTTTTAAAATTTGAATGTTTATATCCTATACCCGTGATGGCAAACATTTGGCACGTGTGCCACAGATGGCACGCAGAGCCATTTGTTAGGGCACACGAGACATTGCCCTGTCAGCTGACTTCGGCCTTCTTTTGAGGCCATTTTTTGCCTTCAGGAGGCTTCTCTGAAGGTTCCGAAGATCGAAAATTGGCCCTATAGACAAACCAGAAGTCACCATTCCCAAACTTCCAGGTTCCCTATAGGTCCATTTTTCACCTTCAGGAGCATTCAGGAGGCTTCCCTGAAGGCCCCAGAGAGCAAAAACCAGCCCTACGAACAAACCAAAAGTCACCATTCTTGAACTGCCAGGTTCCTCTTAGGTCCGTTTTTTGCCCTCCTAGAAAGGAGCCTAGGGAGGGTGAAAAAGCTGTGCCAAAAGCAAGAGGTGTGTATGTGTGCTTATCACACACACATGTGTGCGCGCAGAGTGGGGCACATAGATAACATTATGGGTGTGGCCCTCCTGCACACGACCCCCCTGCACTCCTCCCGCTTTTGGCAGAGGAGCCACCACTGTCCTATACCATAAGATCCTTCATTTTATCAAAAAACTCTGCAATGCTGTCGCTCAGCCTTTTTGAGGGTTTAGTCTATTTCAATTAATTCACCGGTGGGTTTTTTTTTTCCTTATTTATCCATAACCACCAAGCTTTGTGCGGAAAGAGCCAGATCTATTTAATTTTATTCTGACTTGTGTTTGTTCTACTATAGATCTACCTTGTATCTGTTATAGTTTTTCTAAATCTGCTTTATCGATTTGGCTGGTGGAATTATTTCTAATCCTTAGTGGTGATCAGAAAAATATTTATAGGTATTTTTTGGAATTATTGTCATAAATAGTTTTACTATATTGAGATAATTTGATGGAGTAATTTTTATCAGAATACAAGTAGCCTTCATTCTCCGTGCTAAAAAGAAGTGTTTTAATGCTGAGAAACCATAATTTTGTTTGTATGAAAACTCTTCAGTCATAGTTATTCAACATTAACCGTATTCATAAGATTCTTCAGAATTAGGAAGAATTGTTTCATTTTGTGTAATCTTAATTGTTCAAATGACTCCCTCATTGAAAATATAGTGAGCTATGGTTGGGCTTTTAATATTTCTTGAACTACAGAGATGCTTAATCTCTGTTGTTAATCAGTGTTGTTTAATCTTTTAGAATAAATGATTATTTACTATTTACTATTATATTTGTTTTAGATTGAAGAAGAAGCAAATGGGGATGCATTTGATATTGAAATTAATGTGTCAGATCCAGAAAAAGTTGGTGAGTCTGAAAATTACTGTATTAATTAAAGAAATATTACTTTATTTTATAGCTACAGTTTGATATAACTATTTAAGTCACATATATAAAAATTAATGTTAATAAATTATATAAATAGATATATCTAAATTGTTAATAAATGTGTATATTTATTCATGTACCATACAGGTGATGGCATGAATGCTTACATGGCATATAGAGTCACTACAAAGGTACCTATTGCATGATAATTAATCAAATGTTTAGTGTTCAGCACTATATAAATGTGGTATATCTTACAAATGCCTTTTTCTGTTTTTTTTAGACTTCTCTAACTATGTTTCACAAAAATGAATTCTCTGTTAAAAGAAGATTCAGTGATTTTCTTGGTTTGTATGGCAAGTTAGCATCGAAATATCTTCATGTTGGTTACATTGTACCACCAGCTCCAGAAAAGAGTATTGTAGGTAAGTGTGATTAATGAGTAATGGCATTCATCTTCCATAATGAAGCTATTATTCTGACAGTAAAAATTATATTGCATCACATAGATCTTTTTACATCTATTTGACAAATTTTACTTTTAGAGTAAGGGTTATTAACCTTTGATCTATAGACACCTCCCCCCCAAAAGAGGTCTGTATTTAGATGACCAGAGGTCTATGACCTTGAGGGGGTGGGAAAATATATATTTTCACTAACCTCTAACTATGATTAAATTGCTTATTTAGAGGCTATAGAATGCAAAGAAAATAGTTACTTTATTATTAGTAAATTATATTAGTAAAAAATATTATATCAACTTTATATTCACTCTAACTGAAACTTAGCTTGTCTTATTGATTAATGGAATAATGAAGTACATATATTACTATATTATGTATTTGTTATTTGTAATATTTTGATAACTGAATATAAACTTAATAAGTTTCCTTTGCGTTAAAATCAATATATATTTGAGGTGTTTAAACACAATTTTCTGAGAAAAGGGCTCGGTAGTTTCACTGCATTTCCAAAGGGTTCAATTGCACAAGAAGGAAATGAAGTTGGGGGCCAGGTTACCTACAGAATCATCTTAGTCCCATTACACCAGCACATCCCACCTGATTAGGCAGGAGAGATATGTCAGGAACCTGTCAGTTAAAGAATTCTCACTCGCAGAGTCTAGGAGCAGTCTTTTCTGCCATTGCTGGCTTTGGAACATTCTGTCCCTAGAAGGGAAGTGGGCCCCCAGTCTCCTAACCTTTTGGAAATCTCTAAAGATCTTGGTCTGTTATCTCACTTCAAACTTACAAAAGAGCATGCATGATGAAAGCCCCTTCCATGACTTTTTAATATTTTTAAGTGTCCTTGTCTCTTACTTAAACTTTTATCTTCAATTTTTTTATTTTTAATATTTTATTTCTATACCACTAAGAATCATGTGAGGGAGATGGGTAGTTTCTAAACTTGCTAAATAAATAAACAAAGGAAGCCCTGCTTTTGGGGAAAAAATACGTAAGAACTAAATTAACATATTTTTGAAAAAGAGTATGACAAATTATATTTTCCATGTTCTATTTACTTGTCCCTTTGTCTTGGAGTATTTTTCAATCTTATGGTAAACTGTCAGTTAAAATTTTTAGGTTAACACATACTGATCACCAGAATGCTGATGATACTCAGCTTGACATCTCTACCCTGGGCCACAGGGATGTGCTGTTAAAAATCTTGTCCTAGTGTCCAGAGGTTGTGGAGATCCAGATTGAATCCTAGCAGGACACAATTACTGTTTATCATCAGGATGTTCAGATGGTCCAGTGATGTATGTCAGAGAGGGGAGGGAGAGGGAGGAACCAATATCCCTGAAGAAGTAGGTCAGTAATTTGAGTATCGTTCTAGATTAACAGTTCCATCTTGATTAGAAGTTAGAAACCATAACCAAGGTGGTTGGAAGTTAGATTAGCAACCATATGCAAGCAGTTGGAGCTCTTCCAGAGGGTATTTGGGAGTCATTTGCATGTTTTATGTCTTTTGTATTTTACTGGATTGTAATGTTTTCAATGTTTGCATTTCTGTAAGGTTAAGAGGAATCATGACAAGTTATAAATGTAATAAATAAAAACCTTGGTTATTCTCCCAAACCTTGGATTAGAATGAAGGTTGAGCACTTACGGTTTGTTGTTGTTTAGTCTTTGTTTATTGTCTTCCATTCAGTTTTTTTCTTGATATATTTTATTTTAATTTTTTTATTTATAAGCACTTTAGAATTATTGCAGAGTTGGGCAGACTCACAGCTGGAATTACTATTTTTTTATATCCTGCCTTCATTATTTTTACAAATTCAAAGTGGTGAAGATATCCAAAATACATTCCTCTTCCTATTTTCACCACATAACACCCTGTGAAGTGTGGTGGTGAGAAAGAAAGTAATTGGCCCAGGTCAGTCAGCTGGCTTTCATAGCTAAAATGGGACTAGAGTGTACATACTGCCACTCTCTTGTCTGGTGCCTTGATCAAACTGGCTCTCCATATATTTAGAGAGAAAGTGGGTGCATATCTTTTTTGGCTTGTACTGTATATTCAGATAATTAAACTTGTTCAACTGTTCTTAATTGAAGAAAGCTTGCTCATTTTTCTATATGATGATGATGGGTGTAAAGTTGTAGAAACAGCACTTTCAACCATTTGGTAGGGTGTTCAAATTGATCAAGATAATTGATCAAATATCTCTAAAAATGAACATTGCTTCTTTCCCAAGAGAAATGGAATAGACCAGGGGTGTCAAACTCAAGGCCTATGGGCTAGATCCGGCCCATGGGGTGCTTAAATCTGGCCTGCAGGGCCAGCCTGGAAATATCAAAGGAGGCCCACAATGCCTCCATAGCCTACTGTTATACTCTGCCAGCCAAAAATGGACCACGCAGAGGCATCCACGCAACCTGTTTTCTACCTCCCAGCCTCCTGTAGCACTTTGTAGATGTGTAAGTGCTGATGGAGACTGAATGAGGTGCCCCCTGCATCCCATCTTGGACAGCAAAGTGCTGTAGGAGGCTGAAAACATGCACCTCCCCATGCCTCATTATGGCCAACAGGGTGCAGCAGAAG
>JAPKID020005714.1:0-10988 GCA_026931265.2 Tropidonophis doriae | reverse complement strand
CGGGCGGGAGGGAGCTGGAACCAGTTCTAAACGGCACTGTAGATTTGAGGAACCTCTTCTATAGAAGAGGTTAGAACTGGCAGGAACCCACCCCTGGTATGTGTGTAGAAAATATGAGCAACAAAGCATTGCATTTTTGTTGTTGTTTTGCTTGTCTATGGAACAATAACTCTGATCGTTGTAGGACTAGGTAATGGGTACAGATTTAAGGCCACTACAATATAAGTGTTTCTCCCTAATTACAATTGGTAGTCAACATTGAGTACCAATTATATATTACTAATGCATTTAGTAAAAGCCAGAAATACTTTTGTTGGGTTTTTATCTGAAACTTATAATAAAGAGAATACCTATTTAATTATCCATGTATTAACTGCAGCTAGAATTGTATTTGCACAACATTAGAAGAGTGACAAGATACCCACTGATGAGAAGATGATCAAGAAAATATTAGGATGTGCAGAAATCAATAGATTAACATTAATAATCAAAGAGAGAGAACAAACTGAACATTATAAAATATGGGAAGTATTCTATCAATGGTTAGAAAGAAAGAAAGCGGAATTAGAAACGAGGGAAGAAAATTAAAGAACAGTAGAAAATATCTTAAGTCAGATGTATAAACAAGATGATAATTATTAGATTATAATGAATATAATTATGATTAATGTTAGTATTTTATTTTTATTTGAAGATACTTTAAGAGAAAAATGAATGGTTAATAATGTTTAATCACAATCCACTGTAATTTTAAGATTAGAAAATTAATATTAATGTTAATGATGGTGTACCTTGTGAAAGCTGTTGCATAGATATATTTGTATCCAGATGACACACTGTTTAAGGAAAGATGAAATGTTGGGGGAAAAACTTCTTATAAAAAAAATTTGTAGTCAACAGCTAGGCAATTAAAGTGTGAGTAAGCGAGAAAATAATGGAACAGGGCAGAAAAATGTTCAAGGAATATGATGGGAAGTATGCAATTGGAAAATGGATGAAGTAACTGAAAGATTGCATGAATTAAGTAAAGTTTTTTTAACTGATGTTGTGTGAACAATGACTGGAAGTAAGGCTAAGAACAGTGACACTTGATACTCAACTGTTTTGAAACTCAAAGAATTTATTATGTAACACATGTTGACATTAACATTTCATCCCATATTCATAGTTTGTTTGATGTTCAATGCAGAAACTAGAACTTGTCCGTTTTGGCTGCCTTGTGACTGACTACATTATTTGTTATGGGAAAATTTGTTTGGCACTCATTGTTTTTAGTCCTCATCACACCTCATAGAACCAATTAAGGGTGAATACTGAGGTACCACTGTAATTAAATGAAGTTCAAAAGAGAACTGATGATGGACAGAGCCAACACACAAAAATGGAAGATTCAAACGTAATTTTTTAGAAAACAATAGATAACATGAGGAATATTATGTTGGAAGACATGTTGAAGATCAAAGCATCCTCTTCAACTGGATTTAAAATATTAGTCTCAGGATTTTGATTTATATGGAAATCATTCATTCATAAATACTGATGATTTACATTTTCAAATGTTTTATTTTTTGAAAAGCATCATTAGAAAATAAGCAACGTAACAGAACTTGCCTGTCAAATGAATACGTATGTTTTATGAACATGTGCTTAGAAATTACCAGATACATAGTATATTCTATATTTTTACAAGTAGACAGGCAGCTATGAATTTCCTAGACAGCCTGGCCAAGCCTAATTATTTTCCATTATAAATTTAACCATCTGTGTGCACAGTTGGATTTAATGCCTCCATCTTCAATCATTATAGAGAATGCATTTTACAATCAGAAACAATGAGGTATTTTAAAAGCAAAAAGCCATCTCAGCTATTTGTCTTATTAATGCTTCTCTGAATAATAGACTTTGAAAAGTAGCTATTAAATATATTATTCTTTTATTTCAAATTGATTTGGTGCATAAGGCTTTTTAAAGTATCTCAACATGTTTAACCAGTTATAAAGAATGAATGAGTGTGTGTGTGTTCACTCCAAGTTTTTTTTTTAAAAAAAGAAACCCTAATAATTAATGGGAAGACATGTGTGCAAGTCACTGCATGAAGTCCTTTTGTCTGATGTTTTTCAATGAACCTCACAATAAATAGATGGATGGATGGATGGATCGATGGATAAATGGATGGATAAATGGATGGATAAATGGATGAAAAAATGTATGGATAAATGGATGAATGGATGGATAAATGGATGGATAGATAAAGTTTAGAGTGTATGGCAAGAATATATATTCAAAAACTATTTGAAAAAGATAAGAGGCAGTATTGCAACATCAAACAGACAATGCCTGCCATAGGATACCCCAAACTTAACATTTGTTGTTTAGAAAAACAAACAAATCTGGACAGTAGACATTGCAGTATCTAGAAACAGCAAAATTGTAGAAAAAGAATTACAATCATAAAAAACAAAGACCTGCAAATAGCAGTTGTGCACCTATGGCAAAATTAAGTAAAATAATACCAATAATAATAGCTATCTTTGGTGCAATCTCAAAACAACTGTAGCATCACTTAAACACCATTGGCATTGACAAAATCACTAATAGTCAATTGCAAAAGACAGCTTTACTTGGAGCAGCTTACAGTATATCCAACAAAAATAGAAAAATATGGGTTGGACAACATCACCACCAGATGGAATTGTATTTGGTTGATTAACTGCACTCAATATGCAGTCCTTAATGGAACTACAATCACATGGAAAGAAACATACAATAGGGTACCTCAAGGTTTGCTTTCACCCACTACTCTTCAACATTTTCTTAAATGATTTAGATAAAATTTGCAGAGGACACCAAGCTGTTGAGAATGGCTAACACTTTAGAAGATAGGGTCAAGATACAGATGGATCTTGACAGAGTTGAACACTGGGATTAATCCAACAAAAGGCAATTGCATAGTGAGAGAAAATAAAGTCTTACATTTAGGCAACAAAAATCAAATACACAGGTACAGAATAGGTGGTATCTGGCTCAATTGCAGTAACTGTGAGAGGGTCCTAGTGGACAACAACTTAAATTTGAGCCAGAAGTGTCCTGTGGCTGCTCCACCCAAAAAAAAGTTGACACAGTACTATGCTTCATTAATAGAAGAGATCAAATGAAGAATTAGTACCATTTTATAATGCTTTGTTAAGAATCCTTCCTCCACTTTAAGTCACCACAATACAAAAAATATATTGAGACTCTAGAACAGGGGTCCCCAACCCCCGGGCCATGGACCGCTGCCGGTCCGTGGCTTGATAGTAACCGGGCCGGAGTGAGCCCCGGAGAGAGTAGTGCAACTCTTAGGAAAGTGTAGCAAATGCTCCATTATCCTGGCAGATGGCTGGGGTGCTCCCCGGGGGCAGGACGGGGGCAACGGCCTGCATTGGCGTGGGTTTGGGGCACCCCCTGGTCCTGCATGGGGGGAAGGGGCTGCCAGACCTTCCTGCCTGGGACGCAGCCCATTCTTCCCTGCCCCAGCCGAGGATCCTTTGCCCAGGACCCCTGGCAGCTTTCCCACCCGGTTGCACATGACCGCTGAATGCGCACGCGGCCCATGTGACTCGACTCACCTGCTGGAGGCTCCCTCGGTCCACGGAATTTTTTTTACATGAAACCGGTCCCTGGTGCCAAAAAGGTTGGGGACCCCTGCTCTAGAAAAAGAGTGCAGAGGAGAGCAACAAAGAAAATTAGGAGATTGATGGCTAAACATATGAAGAACAGTTTCAGGAACTTGGTTTATCTAGTCTAATGAAAAGAAGAATCAGGCACAACATGATAGCAGTCTTCCAATATCTAAAAGTTTATCAAAACAGAAAAGGAGCTCAATCTATTCTTCAAAGCACTTGAAGGCAGGACAAGAACAGACAGAAAATTATCAAAGAAAGATCCAACCTAGAAATAAGGAGAAATTACGTAATAATGAGAACAATTAACCATTGGAATGTCTTGCCTCCAAAAGTTGTGGATACTCCAACACTTACAGTTTTTAAGAAGATATTGGGCAGTAATTTGTCTGAAATGGTATAGGGGTTCCTGCATCAACAGGGAATAGGACCTCCAAGGTCTCTTTCAACTCTGTTATTCTGTTAATATTTTTACATCACAAACAGCAACATCTTCCTAGCTAAGGACAAACATCCCAAATCTAGTCTAAATATCCCACTTACTGTGTGACCAACTATGAAACCTTTAACAGCATATAATAGCAGTATTTCCCTATTCTAAATCCTTAGGAAAACCACAATAGGTGAACAAAAAATCCACATCCATGGCAAATATCTGGCTATATCAGATGTTGACTATGCAACTAACAAAATCTAAAATATTGCTGTTACTGACAATCTGCATACTCACGATCTTAGAGTCTCTAGGAAATAAAGTTTCCCCCTTCTCCAGGAAATGTACATTTTTTAAAAAGTATATATTTTAAAGTTTTTCACACAACAAATCCCTTAAAATAATGTAGTATAAATAGACATTATCAATCTATGATCTCTTTTAAATTAAATGTATTACCTGCCCATGGAATTAAAATGCAGAACACAAACAAGCCAAATAAATAAATCCCCTTGGTTGTTTTAGAAATTGTGGTAAATATTGTCTTCCTTACTTGTTTCCTGAGTTCCTTTATAATGATCTCAAATGATATATTTGTTTATTTTTTGTTACATTTGTAAAAAAACCATGCTTTATTATTCATAACTCTTCTTTCTCCTATAGGTTCTTTCATTCAAAGAAGCAGTGCAAGATCAGAAGATGTGGAAAGACTTGGTCCATAGAATTGGCAAGAATAAATATGACTGAATGGATGATATCATCATCTCATCATCCTAGGTTCTTTCACAAATACACCAGATCCTCTCTACTGAACACAACAGAAAAGCATAAAAGATGACAGCAATATTTGTTTAAAATAAACTTTGCATTTATTTTTCATATATTTTGAAAAAAATAGTATGTATGCCTTCTGAATATACACATTACTATCCAAATGCTAGCAAAAGAAGTGTAATCAAAAACTAAAAATGCAAGCTTTATAACATTCTTCAGTACTCTTACTAGCTGCAGTACATCCATGCTGAAAATATAGTATTATTTAAACTTAAACAAAAGGATTCCTTTTGATATTGACATACATTTTAGCCCTTATAAGGTCTTATTTCCATGGTTACTAAATATTATTGGAAAAAAATCTAATATATTACATGGTATATGTTTATTCTGTTGCCCTATGAGAATGATATTTACTTTTGATACTATTTTTCTACTGCTGAAGTATTGTCTTAACATTTAGCTTAGTGGCTAATGTGTATATTGGCATAAACTTGTGCTTAACATTTATTCTATAGGTCTCCAGACAAAATTCTAAGTTTGCTTATAAGGTCAGAAGTATAGAATATATAAATACAAAAAGTAAGACGTTTCTTAAAACATTGCACAACCTCAGGAAGATTTTAAAAATGCATTTCAAATTTATGATAAATAGTTCCAAATAGCCAGTATAAATATAAGCATTTGCTTAAAATAACAATCTAATAATTCATGAAATGATGGAAAGGAACCTACTTGGGAGAGATGAGTTCATAATTAATCTGATCAATTTTGCATTTCTTATGTAAAAAAACCTTTCATCTTTGCAGAATAACTTCAACGTAAACCATAATGAAGATTAGAGACGGTTATTTTGATCATTCTTCTCCTACACCTTAGATCACATTTGGTTGGCATGAAAGAATTGTAAATAATCATCACATGTTAAGAACAGGAAATGAAGACTATGTAAAGCTGAAGATTAGTCAGGCAACATATCTCATCTAGTCAATTTTTTCAGTGATGTGTTCCATCAACGGGCTGGTTGCAAAACCGTTACAAAAGTTATGGTGAGGTATGTCTTTGCCCCTATTAATAAGACTTTTCTCTAAATTTATTTGGTTTATCTGATTGTTATTTCGTTGATATATCTAAGCAGAAGTGGTATTCAGCAGGTTCTGAATTGTTCTGACGAATTGTTGCAGAAATTTTCAATAGTTTGGAGGACCGGTAAATTCTACTTCTGATGGGCCCTGCACCCATCTATTCTCTGCCTCCCGAGTCCCAGCTGATTGGGAAGAAATGAAGATTTTGCAATAACCTCCCCCAAAAGTGGGATGGGAATGGAGATTTTACAGTATGCCCACCAAGCCATGCCACACAATTGCCAAACTATGTCGACAGAACAGGTAATAATTTTTTTTGAATCCCATCACTGTATCTGAGGTATTAATAATAGTGAATGAACAATTTAGAAATAGATAAATTATAATGCATGCTCCAGAGACTGGCTTGCACTACAAGGAAAAAGCTACAGGAACTTCAGAGTGGGGTGCAGAGGAAGATCTGGTAGATCTCAATCAAGAGGGGATGGGTAAGAGGAGAAGGAAAATCCAGGAACCTCAAATGGGCTGTATGTGTTACCGGATCAGCAGTTTGCTGATAAGAGAGAGAGAGAAAATGTAGCTGCAGCCCAGAAGCCCAAAGGGCTGTCCAGAAGCAGGGGGCAGAGAAGGAGTGTAGCTGCAACTTGTCAGTGAGAATGAGGAGGAACTGCCTACTCTTAGGATCTTGTTCTGTATTTCTGGACTTGGGAATTGGATTTATTGGGTGTTGCATTTGTTCCTGTTTGGGTAAATCTTGGGAAATGCTATTTGGGGCTGATGAAGCCTCAATAAAGATCGCAAGCCTTTGTAATGTGTGTATGTGAGAGAGAGTGGGGCAGGGCTTAAGCAATGTAAATGTTGCAGCATAAATTAATCATGTTAAAAGTGGTTTCAATTTTTTGAGTATGAAAGCATTGTATATCTGGATATAGATGAGTGGTCTGTAATTATGCTAAACTAGTTGTACTCTGGGGTGCTGTAATATGGAACCTCTAGTATGAAAGTATGACATATAATGACATTTCTGTATTCCTTATTTGGAAGCTGCATACAACTCACTGATATCTAAATCCATCACATATATTGCACATAATTATCGCAGTACATGTAATTAAAGGTTTAAAAGTTTCCACTGTCCAGTTGTAACCAACTCAAGTGCTTATCTTCAATTATCAGTTCAACCTGTGTTGTCTGTGCTCCATCATCAAGTAGTGAGCATGAAAATGTGGTAACATTTCCGCTGAAGCAGTATCTATCGGCATTTGCATGCTTTCAAACTGCTAGGTTAGTTGAAGCTGGGATGAGTATTGGGAGCCCAACCTGTTGCATGGTACTTGGGTCTTGAACCCAGGCTGTTGGCTTTTCAGCTAACAAGTCCAACATCTTAACCACTGAGTCATTGCACTGCCCCTGGCATGTAATATTGAAATTAAATTAGATGATTCTGTTTTTCTCTTATGTGTTGTGTTCTCCGAATTGTGAATGTCAGCAAAACAGCTTCCCTAAACCCTCCAGAATTATCAGATAACAGTCCACAATTAGATTGAATGTATGCAACATAGATATAAGTAATAATACTTTATAGCCCAAAGGTGCTTTTTGAAGAGGCAACTGGACTTTCTAGATTTCTTTTTGAAGACATTTCACTTCTCATCCAAGAAGCTTCTTCATTGCTAACTGGATGGTGGGGAATGAAAGACTGCTGGCCATTTGCATTATTTTAGTGAGTCATTAAGGTTACCTGGAAGTTCATTTGTGTCATCAGGGTTACCTGAGTGATTCAAATGGGTGTGGAGCCTTCTTGGAACAGTTGAAAGGATCGAGTTATAGATACATATTTTCCCCAAAATATGCCTACCCTGAAAATAAGCCCCAGTCTGTTTTTGTGCATGGGCCTAACATAAGTCCTATTCAAAAAAATCTGTATGGTGGGCATGGCCAGCATAGAAGGTAGCGAGCAAGCATGGGCTGATAGTGTCTGGCAGCAGCCCATGCAACACAAGTGAGTTGAGTATCTGTGCAAGCAGCAGGCAGAAGCAGAATTGGAGGGAGGCAGGCAATCTGAACTCATCCATGGGCCATGGAAAAGTTAAGCATTGGTGGGTGAGAGTGGCAACCAGTTGTAGAAGGCTTGTCTTTACATGGCGACACTGGCAGCAGACAGAAACAGCGGTGCAGGGGGAGGCAGGTGATCAGGGCACATTGGGTGGGCTGCAGGGAACCTGAGTGATGGTGGGCTGGGACAGTGGGTGATCACAGGAGGATTGTCTTCATGTGGTGACACCACCAACAATTAGAGGCAGAGGTGTGGGGGGAGGAAGGCTATCCAAACATACATCACGGGCCACAGCAAAAAGCCAAGAGGCATTGCACCAGAGTGGCAGGTGGATGCAGGAGGCTCATCTTCATGTTTCTCAGCTTGCCTGCAACCTACATGGCATATTGGGATCACCTGCCTTCAGCTCCTTACCTTCCACTCTGCACAGCCCCAGAGTGTGCCAACCAAGGAACTGGAGGACTGCAACTGCTGCTAGATACCATCAATCCCCAGATACTTTCTGGCTCTTGTGTTTGCACTAGGGGCAGGATGGCCAGCCAGGCTGATTGTTCTCCCCCAAATATAAGCCCTGGTGCTTACTTTTGGGCCTAAATGAAAGTAAGACTGGTCTTTTTCAGGGAAATATGGTTGATGATGTCATATCCCTCCCCCTCTGTTTAGAGAGGGCTGTTCAATTTTGACATAGATGACCTCTTTGACCTCTGTTTCTAAATCATACTTTCTAGGATTCCATAAATATCTTATCCTGATTGAAAGTACTTCTACTTTCAATTTTCTTTCTAGCTGAAACCTTAGTGCATACCTTTTCATATGACTCACAGTTCACTTACAACATTCCAGAATGAACAATGTGATGACTTTAAAACAGGAGTTTAAAGAAAATATGAAAGCAATCTGGAGCCCCTGGAAGTCATTGGTGCAGTATCCAGGGAATTGTGACTAACTGTAATAAAACTGTGACAGAAAGAGAAAGGGTTATATTTAACAACTGGAATGTAATCATATTAAAACAATTATCAGTACAGATAATTTATGGCTGTACATGGTTTGAAAATGGTTTGACAGAAGTGTTTGGAGGGTTGGGCTGTTTTTTGTTTGTTTGTTTTTGCATGTATGAAAGTCTAATACCTCTCTGTTCTTCAGCTAGATTCTGAAATAAGTGGGATGTTTCAATAAATAGTTGAGCGGTGTCACTCTTATGTGAAGGCTCTAGCCTAATTATTTTTAAACCGTGCACAGATGTACTGTAATTTATATTAAATAAAATATAGTTTGGTCCTTGCCCCAGCTGCTACCTATTCATTGAAAGTCCTAGAAACATTAATTATGTGATATGATATGATATGATATGATATGATATGATATGATATGATATGATATGATATGATGTGATAATGATATGTTATCATAATATATAATACAATATCACTTTTTTTTTCAAATTCAGAACAACAGTTGTTGCTACAAAGTGAAGAAATGAGCTACTAGTCTATCTTGCTTGTGGGCTTCAGAACCAGCTGTGTGGGAAATTAGATTATGTATGCATTGGATCTGTTTTAGCAGAGATTTGTTCCTGTTGTTGCTGTAATTATTGCTAGTTATTGTGTGAAATCCTGGTATTTAATGTCAGAAGAGTTTACAATATGATAAAAATGACAAGAGATTCCATAATCTTAGCATTTTGCATACATCTACTTTGAAGAGTCAATAATTTCATTTTTCTTGTTTGATTTTAGTACATTTTGTTCCAGAATCCAAACCCGACTTTTCCTATAAAATGAATCTTTGTAGCAGTCAGCATTTAGTGATACTTATAACCAAGGAACAGTATTAAGCCTCATTAACAAAAAAAGTTTGTCCACTGAATTGGAGTGTGCTTTTGCTGACATAGCACTTTGTGATAGGGACCATTAAGCAAGTGAGAAAAATCTTTCCTGTATAGGTATAGGTATAGGTAGAGAGGCTCATGTCCTATTTATTCTGAAGTTAAAGCTTGTACTATTACTACTGACCTTGAACAGTACTACTTACTAGGTGATGTCTGAACTAAATCAAAAATCAGATTCGTTCAAAACTACAATACTCTAGCAGCAATAAAGGGGAAGACACAGCTGAGTTCCAGGCTGCTTCAAAGAATCACTCTCAGTTCTTCAATCTGGCCCTCCAATAGGACTGAGATCATTTATTATTTGTAATGTCTCTCTGTATGCAAGATATAGAATATGAGCATGATGTATCTGAACAATAAAATTTGCATTATCTATTCTCTAATATTGAACATGTTATTAGTGAATCAAAAAGCATCATGGGCTTACTAGATAAGGTCGATGAATAAATAAAGAACATTTTCATGACCAATTTTTTGTCACTGTCCTTGTCATTGCAAACTTTTATGTATTTATTCAGACACATTATCTAGCATTGTATTTACCAACCCACATTGAAGTACCATGAATATGTAAACACAACATTTATCATGCTAATATATTCACCAGTAGAACAACAGAAAGGGTGTGTAATGGAATATATGAATGACCTTAGGGAAAGAGATGCTTCCTCAGAAGCCATCATACAAGTGAGGTAGGATCCCAAAGTCATCTAATGATTAGAGAAAGAAACTTAGTAAGAACTCACCACAATGGTTCAAATACATAAGAGTGGAGGCAAGATATTTGTTCAGGATTCTTACAAGATTCTGTTAATCCTGGAATTCGCATGATTCTGTTAAGGTAACCTTATTTCACCATATCTTGTTTACAGGGAGGGCTGATACCAGTCTTCCTTGTCTGAAAGCATAAACATTCTGCCTCCACTTTTAACTGTTTGATTCATTAGAATGGATCATTCCTAAGTTTGTTTATCTGAGAGTCACTATAGGGCAGCGATGGCGAATCTTTTTTGGCCATAAGCTGGGGGAGCACAGGGGGGTTGTGCACCAGTATGCCACACCCATAATTCAATGTGTGACAACCCCC
>JAPKID020005713.1:0-10988 GCA_026931265.2 Tropidonophis doriae | reverse complement strand
AAGATTATGAGGTATAACCAAGTAAAGGTTTGAAATTGGCCAATGTCACAGAAATATGACTAATAAACGGATGCCTTCCTATAAACCTTTTCATAGTAACATACGAGAAAACATTTCAATAAACTTGTTCCTGTACCTGTTTATGCTTAAACATATTCAAACATCTAAATCCTTTATGGAAAATACATCCAATATTGCTCACAAGGAACACAAGCAAAAAATGGGATTCTTTCTGGAGGCAACCAGTTGGTTATAGTGAGAAGGTCATTTGAAGCTAAATTTAGGATGACTCTTTCAAAATTCTCAATGTTTTTGTAAACCTGCAAGCCTATCCAGATAAGGATTAAATGAAAACAGCATTTAATTTGTTCAAGGTTCTATTTACTTTTATCTAAATTTGCCCTAAAGTTCAGTATTGTTCATTGCAGTTGGGTGTTCTGTGAGCATTCAGTCATATTTCAGAATCATGATTTTTTTTCTTTATTGACTGCACTGATTCTCTGGTTTGATTAATTATGAGGACAGTATGGTGCCATTCATTGGTACAGAATAGCAGCCTTTAAGGCATGTATATTGTTGAGGTCCATACATTATCATTAAAGACACTGAGCTTGTCAGTAGAAAACTGACATTCAAGTTCCTGATCCAAGAACTGTGAAACATGGTTAGCTCCTGTTGTTATCCCAGTTTCTACCTAGTTTGAAACATGCAGATGTGAGTAGATAAATAGGTACCACTTCAGGGGGGAGATAACAATGTTCCATGGACCTTGATTTATAAACCTGCTGACCACATGGCCATGAAAATGTTTTCAGACAACACTGGTTCCTTCAGCTGGTGAGCACTGCCCCCTAGAGCCGGACATGACTGGATTGGAGAAATCTTTACCTTTAACCTTATTGCAGAGATCATGATTCTCACCTGAACTGCTTTATCTGATGTTTGAGGCACAGAAAATCTGGGAAGCACTGGCCTATGGGAATTAAAAGAAGGCAGTCCATGAGGTCATGACCTCTGTCCACATTTTGTACACTAAATCGAACCCTTTCAAGAGTAACTTCAATAAAGTATGTAAATAGCTTATTGAGAAAATTAATAGATGTTTCAGACTTCCAAGACTCAGAATACCCCTTTGAGACAGTCTTAATTATGAATGCTGGGCAACTGAACCTAGTCACATTTTAATCTCCAGCAGGCTTGTAATAAATAGGCAATCTTCCATGCCCAATGTCTTCCTTTCCCTTCCTTTCCTTTCCCCCCTTTTAACTCAAAAACCAGAGACTCTAAGTGAACATAAAAGCAGATATACATGTTGGGAGGATGGAGGTGAAAAAGATGGGAAGTGTGACCATGAAGTCTTTAAGGGAATCTGCGGGAGCTAAAGTAAAATAGTCCTAAAGCTTTATTTGAAGATTTTAATCTATGGGAGTCAGAGTTTGGTCAAGACGAGTTTGCAGCAGAGAAATTCATCCTCTGAGATGTAAATGTTCTAGAAGGCATCTTGCCCAGCACCTTTCATATATAGAGGCCATCCATCATTAGATGTTTGTATATACATATTGAGATGTGCAACCTGCTCCTCTACAAGACACGTTATTGTAAAATTATGGTACCAAAATATTCAATGATATTCTTATTTTGTTACAATACATCATAAAAGAGGACTTCATGTAAGTTTAATGAAGCTATTATGTACAGTACTTCTCCAAATTCAAAAAATATCATATTCCCAGGATATTTTTTTGTAAATCCCTGGGTATAAAGGGTGACTCACATTTTCATTTTTTATGCTAATTTGTCAACAGAAATTTCTGGTTTCAAATACGTAACATTGTGGAATTAATCTAGTAACCTAACTCTAGTTTTATGACAAGGGGAGACAGAGAAACAGAGGGTACTAACCAGAATCCCATAGTACCAGCCAATTTTGTAACCTCAATGAGTATGTTTCAGAGATGGGAAAGAGGTTTTATAATTTGAAGCCAGAAGTCCTATTAATGCAAGTGATATTTTATGTCTCACATTAATATTATATCCCTCAGGTGAATCTAAATATTATTTCATGGATATGAAACCCAGTATTTTCCAGATTTGAGATTATAGTTCCTATGATTCCCACCCAAAACCATCATTGGATAGGTCATCATTGGATAGGTATTCAGTTTCAGTAATGTAGTGCTCCATACACTTGATAAAGAGAGTTTAGAGATAAAAATGTGCCTGCTTATTAATTAATCTGTTACAGTATATTCCACCTTTTCTTCAAATGTCTTACAAGGCAGGTTCTGTTCATTCTATTACCACAGCAACAGCTCCATGAGATATGATGGGTTGAAATAGTGTGGCTAGCCAACTGAGTTTCCATACTTGAGAGTGGATTTGAACCTGAATCTCCCCACTGCCACTAGATATTGATGACGGGGAATATATCTAGTCCAAAGCCCTGCTTTGATGGGGCCCCAGGGCTCTCTCCATTTCTAACATTTACTTGAAGCCACTGGATGATATAATCAGACATCATGTGAAGCATTGTAGATCTTGTTTCTATGTCTACAGGGATCTGAATAGAAAAGAAAAAGCTTTAACCTCAACAAGGCTGGATTGGCTTTGGATTTTAGGGAATCCTAGATCCACCTTTTCTGGATAGGTAAACAATGTTGGAGTTCTCCTAGACTTGTGACTCCTTTTTGAAAAGTTGATGACATGACCAGGAAAACCTTTGCACTTCATCTTGTGTTCCTATTGCTTTTTTCCTGGACTGGGAAGCTCTGCGCATAGTCAATCATGTCTTAGTAACCTTCCAAGTGAATTATTACAATGGGCTCTATATGGGCTGCCATTGAAAAGAATCCAGAAGTACTTCTGGTTTGATGACACAGCAAGATTGGATGTAAGGAGCGGGGCTCCATGAATTTATGCTGAATCCTCCTCTTTGGAGGACCCCCCAAGGGACTAAGGTCACCCTGTAGGGGTGACAAAGAAAGGAGGGGCATCCTGAAGGTCGTGAAGAGTGGCAGCTCTCCAGCTGGACCCAGGGATTCCCTCCCATTCAACAATGAAAAGGAGAGGCAGCCAATATGGCTGCCATGAAGCTGTGACAACCAAGGAAACAAAGAATGTGCGGGAGCAGTGTAGATGAACAGTGATTGGAACTGGCTGAGGTGATTCTTTTTTTGTGATTTACAGAGTGGACTTAGGCAGATATTTGGAAATCTTCCTGACCTAAATGGAACTAATTGTGGGACACAAAGAACTGTAACTATTGCATTCCCATAAGGAGCAACGCTAGGATTGAGCAAATGGTTTCTAAGTTGGTTTTCTGAGGTCATAAACAATTGAGACTTTGGGGTGGTGACAGACTACTGACAGGCAATTGAGAAATATTTGGACCTATCAAAATAAGACAAGATGTTGCATCAGGGGGAAATGAGTGGATTTCAAAAAGAAATGGTGCTGATACTCCAAAGTACTTATGATATGTTGATAAAGAACCACAGGGAGATAAAATACTTAATGTATGACATTGTGGGGAAATCAGAAAATGTTCAACAAGGGACAATGAATAAAGATAATAAAACACAGGAAATAGAGGAGATAATAGAAAGACCAGAAGAAAAGACAGGACAGATAAATCAACAAATAAAACAAGGAGAAGAAGAAGACAATAAAGTCTTATGGATCAAATAAGGCACAAAATATATTTATATGTAAACTGTGGAGAGTTGCCTATTGATGAGCAGCCATATAAATCAATGAATAAACTATCCAACCTGAAACCAATTTTCATAATGAACAAGCAACTACATATTAAGAATGCTAAGAAAGGACCAACAACTTCAATCAACCCTTTGCAAACATTATCATCTTAATTGGCAAGTTGCTTGTGTGCTGTCTCACATATAATTCACCTCTGCATAAGTACATTCCCTTCCTTTCTTATCCCAATTGAAATCCTCTACCAAACCTTTCCATTGCATCTAATGAAATGAGTTGCTGCTCTTGATATATTATATCTTTTAATATAATCGATTAGTTTGAAAATATTCTACTAGATTATTCTGATTTCTGGGCTTCACAGAGAAGCCAACTTAACTCAAAACTCATTTTGCTTGCTTACTTGGTTTGTTGATAATACGTTCTGGGAATAGGAGTAGCGCTTTCACTTTTAGTACTAACAGATTTCCTTCTGGCTTTCACTGATGAAGTTTCAATGGCAGATAAATACTGCTCCTTCTCCTGAGCTATTTCCGAGAAAATCTTACTTCTTTCAAACTTCTTTATATCTTGGATTTTGCTGTCTCTTTTCTGAAGCTGAGAGCTAGTGTAAGAGAGGAACAAACCATTTTTCAGAGGGGGCAATAATATACTTAGAAAATACATAAAGAGAAATATAAATTAATATTAAATAAGTATCTTATACTTTAAAATGTTCCTTCTCAAGTTGTTTTGCTATTCTTTTCAAAACGTTGAAAATGTTTGACGTGATCAACATGAAAGAGATTTAATATCATCCAATGTTGAAGATGAATTTTTCACTCCACCCAGGAATAATTATCTGAGAAAGAGTTTAAATGTGAGATATGCATCCATCTATCCATTTACTGCAGGCTTTCAAATTCAATTGTATTCTAGGTCTGAACTTTTTAAAAAAATGGTAATCAAAGAGCAATATTCTACCTGACTGCTAAAGGGAGGAGAAAAACAAAAATTTACTTCAATAAATTTTTCTAAGACGGAAGTTGGCAGCATGCTACTCTTCAAATTTTGTTGAATTCTATCTCTCAAATTCCCTCCATGCTGGCTAAAACAATATGATTGAACTTCAACTATAGGTCTTAGGGATACAAAACATGCTTCGTATGTACAGTTCCAAATCTACTCCCTGCATTTCTATGTGCTAAACCCGGGTTAAACTTAGGTGGTTTTCTTTTGGTGGTTTAGTGTCTCATGTAAATACAATCCTGGACTTCAGTTGAATTGCTTCGTTACCTTAGACAAATGATTCAGGAACCAAGTTAAATATGTTCTTTTAAAAAAGTCATTCTTTACTAAATCATTATCAGAAAACATAAAGATGAATACTTAATGAAATATTTTGAAACAAAGTTAAGAAAAGTTTGGATGAATACATTAAAATGGGAAGTTGCACTGAAAACTTGAGTTCAAGTTCTCCCTCAACGGTGGAAATTAATTCAGCAATTTTCTCTTAGCCAATCTGTTGTATTCCACATAGCTTATAGAGCATGGGTGTCAAACTCGCAGAGTCATGCAGCATACAGTCATGTGACAGTTTGTGATGTTTCTTCCCTTCATGGAGCTAGGGTGGCTGTGGCCTGCACACAATGCATCTGGCCTCTGGGCTACCAGTTTGACACCCCAGTTCTAGAGCATGGTTTACAGGGCAATTTTGGGAGTTGAAGTCCATACATCTTATTCCACACGTTTCTGAGATTGATAAACACTTTTCTGGAGAAGAGATGGGATATAAATCATGTTACCTATCTCTTTCTTCCCTCCCCCCTCCCATCTATACATCCATCGTGGGGAAAACCCTGAAAATATAAGTAGGTAATCACTTTTCAATATATCACCAACCAGAATGGCAAGTGGGAAGACATCTTGATTATTGCACCTGACTACCCTAGGTCATGAGACAGTGGTAGAGAATTTAAAAACTCTTTAATTTTGCTTTTTGCTTGTTCCTGTGCTTGTCTACAACATTGCTAATCTCAGGCTACTTCCGTTTGTTTTTTGTTTTGCACATATGCAAAGTTCTTACTTTCTGATTCTCTTTCTGACAGAGTATAGTTAGCCCAGGTTTTGCTTTATCCTATGAAGTATTTTCTTAATTTAATCCCCCTTCTGTTACACTTATAAAATCTCTTTCATTACAGTAATGATCAGTTAGATTTTTCCCTTCAGGATTGCTCATATGCATCCACAAATGCCTTTCTTTCTTTTTAGCAACCAGATATTAAGGCTTAATTCTGCAATACCAGAGGATTACTTACATATCAAATTTGGATTCTAGGGCAGTTGGTCCGCCCTGTTCATCCTGCTTTTCAGGAATAGAAATAGTCAGGTAATCAATAAAAGAGGGTATGGTTGGCTGTTTCCTTAGTTGTTCATCAGCAAAATATGTGAAATCATGAAGCTCAGTGTCCTTGACCTGCTCAGTTAAATCTTGTAGTTTGCTACTTTCATCTAGATCACTTATATCTGAGGGCTTTCCCTCTTCATCTGGTTCACTCAGTTCTTGAAATTGGTTCTCGTCAGCTTTTTCACTCAATTCCTCAAGCTGACTCTCTTCACCTTGGTCACTCAGTTCTTGAAGTTGGATTTCTTCTCCTGGCTCACTCAGTTCTTGAAGTTGGATTTCTTCTCCCGGCTCACTCAGTTCTTGAAGTTGGATTTCTTCTCCCGGCTCGCTCAGTTCTTGAAGTTGGATTTCTTCTCCCGGCTCGCTCAGTTCTTGAAGTTGGCTTTCTTCACCCTGTTTGCTCAGTTCTGGGATTTCTTCATCCAGTTTGCTCAGTTCTTCAAGTTTTTTTTCTTCAGCCTGCTTACTCAGTTTTTGAAGTTGATTCTCTTCACTCAGTCGATGTAGCTCTTGAGGTTGGCTCCCTCCCTCTTGCTCTGTTAGCATTTGAGTTGTGCTACCCCTGAGTGGCTTATTGGGGCCTTGGTTTTTGTCAGTTTGTTCATTTGGGCTTTGGAGACCGATAAAATCTTCAACCTGCTCATTTATGTCTTCGACTGTGTTGTTACCAGGTTGTTCATCTGGGCCCTTGGGCTTGATGTTTTCAGCCTGCACAATCTCATTTTTGGATTCTCTATGAGCACAGGTACAGAAGAAAACATAAGAAATAGATAACAAGAAATCCTCTTATAGGAAATGCAAATAAATAGGAACAAATAAATGAATTGATTAAAAGTTTGGTTTAGAAATGCATAGAATGCTTCATTATCTTTTAAATTAATTATTAGATTACTTATTCATTCCTTTAGAGTAACAGCTCAGCAGCTTTAACAACTCAAGGTGGCTTATACAATTCAAAAAAGAAAGGAAACAATTACAACAAAACCTAAATATTAACAAAGCTAGAGTACAATACCTTTGTAATTTAAAATGTTAAATATGAAGGAAGATATACTGAAATTAAAGACCTGAGTTTTTAGAAAGTACAATTTGAACATTTTCTACAAATCATTTGTTTGTTCCAGATTATGGGTCTCGAATTGAAAAGGCAGAATCAATTGTAGATATCATCCATCCATCCATCCATCCATCCATCCATCCATCCATCCATCCAACATAGTAGATATGTAAATATGTAGATATAAAATAGATGTCAAATGTGGCTCAATAGCAGTAACTGTGAGAGGGATCTAGATGTCCTAGTGGACAACCAGTTAAATACCCTTACTTAGCTGAGGGAATAGTATCAAGATCATGTGAAAGGTTAGTATTACTTTAAAAATAAATGATAAAATCACACTTGGAATACTCTGTCCAATTCTGGTTACAACAATGCTAAAAAGATGTTGGGACTCTAGAAAGAGTGCAGAGAAGAGCAACAAAGATGTTTTAGGGAACTGGAGGCTAAAATGCATGATAAATGGTTGCAGGAATGCAGGTATGTCTATGATAATGAAGAGAAGGATTGGGGGGTGACATGAATAGCAGTTTTTCATATTTGGGGGCTGTCACAGACTCTCCAAATCATCTGAGGGCAGGGCAAAAAGTACAATACAATACAATAGCAGAGTTGGAAGGGACCTTGGAGGTCATCTAGTCCAACTCCCTGCCTAGGCAGGAATGGAGGAAAAATTATTAAAGAGAGATACAACGAAGAATTATGGAGAAACTTCCTGACAGTGGGAACAATTAACCAGTAAAATGGCTTGCCTCCAGAAATTTGAGGCAACGGGCTTATCAAAAGCATCCCAGTAGTTTCTCTCACATAACTTTCCCCTAGGGTACTCTTCACATGGGCAGAATAACTTGCTTCATATGATGCCAATCTTTAAATGCAAGGAAGGATGAACATCTTTCCTACAATACCTTCCTAGCAACTGTTCCCATGAAGAATAACTTCTAGTTAGTCAGCAACTTTCAGTCTATGAAAAAAAATGATACAGACAGTGGCAAGCAATGTAGAATACAACCTCTCTGTATTGATTTATTCAGGCCAGCTATAAAATGACTTGAATCTTGGACTTCAATTGGCAAACCTAATTTAGAGTCTGTGCTTTTGAGAAATTCCTTAAGCATCTGGGCAAAATTTAGATTACCTGCCAAGTTCGTGCTCCATTTTTCAGGAATTGTATGTGAGGTTCACTCTTTCCATAAGAGCACGGGTGCAAATGTCAAGAAGATTGCATAAAGCTCCTTCCTGGAAGAGGAAAAGAAATAATGCTAATGACCAATTACACAGAGCCACGCCCTCCCAGTTAAGGAAAAAGAACATGACAACACGCCAAAGAGTGCCTTGCTCTCTTCCTAACCCCTTCCCTGTATGAATGACTCACATAGGACGCTGTAGGGACCAGCAGTACAGTTGGCAATGCCAGAGGACCTGGGATGAAATAGCCAGGCTGGGAGAATGGGCAGCTAGAATCACAAACATAAAGAAGGACAATATTTCAGAACTTCCATTTTTTCAGCTGAACCACAGGAACAGCTGAGGTTTTAGATCTGCCGAGGGGAGGGCTTCAGTTGTTAGGAGAGGGGAAATGATTCTCAGGTGAATTAAAGAATCATCTCTTCCCTTTGCCAGGGTCTTCGACCTCTGCCTGGATAGCAGTTCTTGTATGAGAAGTTCCAGCCTGATGATGTCACAGAGCAGCTGGTGATCCAAACAAAGATGTACACTGTAGAAAACAACTCCTCCCCACCCCAAAGGTGCAGCTTTCTGCCAAGATGCCGATTGTCATCCTGGGAAACAAAGCAGTACAGAGGGACCAAGTACGGCCTCCTCCGCTGTCTGACAAGGCCAGCATTGTTTCTCGATCCCACACATTAACACATGTGCCTATTCCAGCCAAAGACATTAGTGGGCCTTAAAACAAATGAAAAGGCTTGGCACCAATGAAAACAAAACAGCTAGCAAGGAAATTATAATTTAATGAATTCTTCTCATTCTCAGCATCTTTCAGGATCTTTGTAGTAGCAGTGGCAGAAAAACTCCTAGCATTTAATTAACAAAGAATATCACACTGGGTGACTTTGAAGGCTGCAACCCATGGAACTTTTGCCTGGATAGGCTTCTGGGAATTACCATTATCGTAACTGCGACTAAAGTTCAGTAAAGGATAAACAGAGTAATATACATGTCATATGGATGTATGAATAACTGCAACATGGCATTTAAGAGACTTGGGCCAGAAAACAAAATATCTCTGCAACTGTGATTTGAATCTCCTCCTACAAGCTCCCCTCCCCAATCTGTCATGAAATTATACAGCAGAAAACAGCAATTTAGCTTTCTTTAGTTTAGGACTTACCTATATACTAAGACTAATAGGGGTGCGGTGGCTCAGGGGCTAAGACACTGAGCTTGTCAATCTGAAAGGTCAGCAGTTCAGCGGTTCGAATCCCTAGTGCTGCGTAACGGAGTGAACCCCCATTACTTTGCGCATGCGCGAGATGGCAGACGTCCTCTGAGCTCCGCTCCGGCAAATGGAGCTCGTGGCTTTGTTTTAATTCATGTGGCCGGCCCGTCTTTAACATCTGCGGGCCGGGGGAATCAAGAGGATCGCCTGGGGGGCCCGGGGAGCCGAAAAGATCCGGACGGCCCCCCTGGAGCGCCAGCTGGAGACGCCAGAAGAGAACGGCGTTCTCGGAGGCTCGGAGGCCTACGCGGAAGCCCGGCGTGGAGGCCCGGCCCGTTTTTACCATCTACGGGCCGGGCGGAACCAAGGGATCGCCAGGGGTGCCGAGAATGATTCGGACGGCCCCCTGGGCGATGAGGAAGCCGGTGAGGAAGCTGTCGGAAGACAACGGACAGCGCGGAGATCTGTGTTGAGGCCTGGCCCGGCCCGACTCTTAACATCATGGAGCCGGTGAGAAACGAGCCGAAAAGGACATGGACGGCCCCTAGAGCGATGAGGAGGTCGACAGGAGCCGCTGGAGGAAGCCGGCAAGTAAGGAGTCCTGCTGTGAAGCCCCGGCCGTTTCTTTAACATCTTTGGGCCGGGGGAAATAAGGCGACCGGCCCGTTCCTAACATCAACGGGCCGGGAAATGATGCAATCCACCCAGAGGAGCCCTATTGTAACACACACGGGCGGGAGGAAAAGAAGAGGAATTGAAGTGACCACCTGGGTGGAGAACCAGCTGCAGCTGCCTGAGGACCCCACGGTAACCGAGACAGGAGTCAAGTACTTTATAGACTGGTGTGACCAGACTGGAAGATCACTATTAGCACTTAACTTTGTTGGAGATGGCGGCAAATTAGAGACTCTGCCTGCCAGACCCGGAACAAACAAACGAACAATAACTCTCTTGTTTTTAATTACCACATGAATTTACTAGAATTTTATGAATTTTTAATAGCTATTTATATTTATATTTTTAAGATCTTCTTAGCCACGAATGCTCATTACCATTAGTATTTGCTGTATTGTTTTTATATGATCTATTCTAGGACTGCCCTCTTGAAACTGCGAGAGTCCCCCCTCTCGCAGGTTTGGCCCTCCTCTCTAACGAGGGCCCACCTCGAGGAGGGATTTATCAATCCAGAGAGGTGGGCAAAGCGTAATCTTAGGGGGTTTCTAGCTAGGTTTTTAATTCGCATAATAAGGGGGGAGGGGGGAGGGGGGAGGGAGAAGCAATCAGGGGTGTATAAGGGCATTAGGCCGGCGGGCACAAATAAGTCGGAAGTGAGTAGTGAGATCAGTTATGGGGGGAACCAGGTCGTTCCTTTAATAGAGGGTCATTCCATCACGATAAGGGTCACAGGGAGGGGCAGACACGATGATAGAATC
>JAPKID020005711.1:0-10991 GCA_026931265.2 Tropidonophis doriae | reverse complement strand
GGTGCACAGGCAAATTAAAAGTCACTTACATACAACAATTTAAAAATATATTAAATAAAAGTATTCCTGTGCTAAAAAAACCCAATATCTAAGCTAAAAAACCCTTACCCATAAATGGAATATTTCAAAACATTCTGCAGTATAAAAGTAGCATTTTAATGTGTAAAGGTATCTCAGACTGATAACATTTGCAAATTTGCTTTTGTACGCAGCTTCATATATGCCAGGAATGCCAAGTGGAATCTCTCCTTTCCCTCCTGGACAACCTCCTAACCCAAGGTAAAATAAATCTGCTTGCCCGGTGAGAAAATAGTAATTTAATTATGCCCAGTTGTGCTATTTCTGAGATGAAATCTTAGTATAAACATATGTTTGAAAAATATGCGCACTTTCAAATGGACCTCTATGAAGCTTTTCTTTTTGAGTCACTGCTTATTTAAGAAGTTTAGATCAATGAATTGTTTAAATCCATTTAGCTTTATTTTGTTCATTTTTTTAGACAAGAATCTTCTTCAGAAATTAGATGTTGATTGATCAGAAGGTTGAACAAGATGTGTTACTTCATTTCCAGTAGCTCCACCTTTAGAACTTTGCATAAAAAATCTATAAGAAAATCTAAAACCTCATTTGCGTATCACACTTAAAATGCTTAAGCAGCAAGCTGGTGATCTACTTGGGTTTAGGAGGTCTTTCTGCAGTCACTCAGAGAAAGAAGGCGTCCATGTTAGTTGTGCATGTTTTTGGAATAGTCTTCATATCATTTGCATCCTAAATTACATCACTAGACAAATTTAAAGTATTTTTAAGGAGGCTAAGAGCTGCATTATTGTTATTCATTTGAACATTCTTTCGTTTTAATTATTATTAAAATTATTATTATTATTAATTTTAATTGTGGCTACACAATTAGGTGAATTACTAGGGATGTTTTCAGTACTTACAGTCTTAATAAAAATCCTGCAACATACTCAGTTTATTGGTTTTTTTTGTCCTCCCGTAGCATTTTTCTGTGTACTTTTCTGTTAAAAAGTTGTAATTCATTTTGATTATCTGTATGTGAAATACAGAATGCAAAAATACCATTTTATCTCCTAAGAGATAGAGGAATCTGCTTGGTGTCCATGCTATAATTTAAAAGATTATAGTTTTCTTTTCATGAAAGTAACAGAGCAGAATGAAAACAGTTAACCAGAGACTAAGCCTTGAATAGCGGAGTTTGGTGTCTTTCCTTCAAATGTTTTGAGCACGAGTTTGAAAATATAATATTCATGTATAAAACTAACACTAAGTAGTATTCAAACATATAAGCATCAATGAATTTATCACTAGGTTGAATAATAATCTGATTATAACTGAATCCATTAAGATTCAATAATCCTATTTTGTTTTCTCTTTCATTTCCTGGTCAAGCGGTTATCCAGGCTACCCTTATTCTGCACCTAGTGGGCCATTTCCAGCAACAACCAGCACACCACATTATCCTTCTCAACCTCCCATAACCACTGTGGGTGAGTAGTTTCAAAAGAACCATTTCAAAGGTGAAAAACGAGATTTGCATCTGCAAATGTACAAACCAAAATACTTACATTTACAGACATTGTTAAGTGGGCTATAGCAACCAAAAAAATCTATGATAATAGCAGTATTTGATTTTTTTTACTAATTCATATATTACATGTATTATTTTTCCTCCAACATTTAATTTATAAAACAATGAATGGTTTCTGCTGTTTCACTCATGAAGAGTCTTTATTTTTAATTGATTGCTGTATGTGATAAAAATTTGTATGTGTTTGAAACTGTCATCTTAGCAAGTCGAAAATGAATTAAAGCCAAAAAGCAAATAGAACAAAATTACGTAATTGTTTTATTCTCTAATCTTATTCTGGGCAGCTAATCTTAGTTTTGACAATTAGATTTTGGGAGATGTTTTAACAGGCTAACAAATACATAGGAATACCGAGAGTGTAATCACTACAATGCAAATAGTGATGCTGCAGCTAAATATAGTATAATAAAGAATACAACTACAAATAAACATAGGAAACCTTGACAGTCAATGTTGTTGAAAGTTTGTTTGAATAGGCTTGAAGTTAAGTACCTTCAATATGTTCTTCAATGCATTTTCAGGCCTCCATATTTCTATTCTTTATGTATTATTGAGCAGATACATCATGTTAGAAGTAGCATGAATATCCAGTTTCATGGGTAGATACTCAATAGATGTATGACTATTGTATGTAAATTTTACTTTCTGTCAGAAAAAAATTCAGATCAGCAGTTGTTTTTTATTCCATACATGGCTAAAATTCCTTATTGCTTTGGACTAAATGGTGCATTTACAATTAAGTCCATTTGTTAAAAGTCCTAGAAATCTGGAAGCTATGACCACACCTTGGCTGTTCATCTGATTGGGACTTTGCCTCCCCAAGAAGTAAACCTAAATCTTGAAACTCAAAAATTTGTTTAGAAGGCACAGCATCATTTAGTCCAGAGAGCAGTCCAGGACATGTTGACTCCTTTGTAATGATATTTTGTCTAATACCATTATGTAAGTTTGAAAAGCCAGAATGTATCCCCTTTTCCTAGTCATCCAAGATTACCAAGACAGCTAATGTAGAAAAACAGAAAATAATTAAGATTTAATTAAATATCTAATATAATAGGATAAAATTTTCAAAAAAAGAGTAAAACTTAAACTAAGATAGAACTAAATGTGGCGCCCAAGATAATTTATTCCATAATCTGGGAACATCATGGAAGAAGTCCCTCTCCTGCGTTCTGAACTCGTGTCTCCAAAAAAAAAGAGGAAGACTTTCTCAAAGATTTTTGGGTGCAATCAGAGTGTTAGCCCAACCCTTGAAATTGTTCAGGTTAATCAGTATCTGCCAGAGCTATTTATTTATTGCTTTAAAAGCGGTATAGTGGATACTGGTTTGTAATTACACAAATCTTTTGGATTTGGAATTTTTTATATTTAAAAAAAATACCTTGTAATTTGCCTCTTTGAAGCCAGAAGATGGTCATTGTCTTTAAGTAAAAACCTTGGCTACTTTAATTAACAGTGGAAATTCTAAAGGGGACAAAATCATCTTCAAGATTTATAATGAATAGTCAACTTTATCTGCTGCCGCATTGTTCATTGTCTGCTATTCCTCTTCACATATTAAAGAAGAAGATGCTATTCAGCACGGAAAAACAGCAACAACTTACAGGTAGTCCTCAATTTACAACAGTTTGTTTAGTGACCATTCAGTTACAAAGGCAGTGAAAAAAAAAAGTTAGGACCGTTTTTCACACTTACAACCATTTCAGCATCTCCATAGTCACATGATCAAAATTTGGATGCTTGGCAACTGACTTGTATTTATGATGGTTCCAGTATGCTGGGATCATGTGATCTCCTTTTGCGAGCCAAGCAGAGTCAGAATTTAACAACTACAGTGATTCATTTAACAACTGTGGCAAGTCATAAAATGGGACAAAATTCACTTAACAAATGTTTCACATAGCAACAGACATTTTGGGCTCAATTGTGATCGTAAGTGGAGGACTATCTGTATTTGGATCTGATGCAATAAGAATGCAAAAATATGGTTCCTTTTGCTACCTTCAATTTACAGAATGCGAAGAGATGTTAGTACCTGCTCAGCCTGAGGTTCCTGAGATTTCTTTATTGGTGTTCACTGTCATTCCTCCTATTTAATCATTTGTATTTGCCTACTTAATCAGATATCTGCAAGAGACGAAAGCATACTTTGAATCAACAGTGTCCATTGCCTGGGATTATTTTGTATTCTACAGATGAAGCAGGACTTCTTTTTCTTTTTTTTTGACATATTGTCAAAAGCTGATGAAGCTCAGCTGAATCTCAGGAGAAAAATGAATTTACCCAGTCATTCAGATCTATTAACTGCCTGAAACAGACACTTTTAAGCTATCATACCTGCAGAGATTCATAATCTTTTATGAACATTTCATACAGACTCCTTGAACCTCGAATTATTTCTTGAACTGAATGCCAAATCAAGAATGTATCCTGTTCCATGAATGGAATTTGATATTAGGGCAGACAGGTGTTCCCCAAGCTGTTTCTTACTGGTAACTTCAGCACGTTCACTGAATGTTCTCGACAACAAGAAGCCTAGCAAAATGCAAAAACACCAGAGTATCAGGTAGAGAAGGAGGAAGAGAAGTCTTGGGAGCCTCAAAATCATAATCGTAAATCTGTACTCTCGTCATACCTTTTTAAAAATTGTTTTAAAGAGGAACCTAAGCATTTGCATGTGATTCAGCAAAACAATATTGATCCTCCTTCAAAAAGTTGTAAATGGCTTCGTAGATACATAACTATAAGAGATATAATAAAAAAGTATTTTATCAGCACTGCTTTCTCAACCACTATCTGCCATGCTTGATGACCTCAATTAACTCTGGCATTCAATTACTTTCTGTGTTGGCCTATGCAATTATATTTTGTTCTTATGTCTATTAATCTCTTAAATTGTCTTGAGTGGAATTATGTCTAGGTTCAGTCTATCAATAATTGGTCACTGAATATTGAAAGCTAACAATGTTAACTGCTCTTTCAAGAAGAGCCAAATGTGTACTTGAATCTTCACTTGGCAAGTGAGTTGTTCTGGAAAATGTCAATAGATAGAGGAACTGGGGGTGGGGGGAGTATGGTTTTCTTTTTGTTGTTATATAACTTAGTTGCAATCATTTATCCTGTAAACTGAATACACCAACATATTAACAGTTGTTTGAAGTAGTGTTCAAATCAAATTGGCAATATGGAAAGTTTTTGTGTGTTTATGTCTAACATTTTGATTGTTTTTACATGGAGCAATACAGAAAACTACTCTGGGTAGAGTTGTCAGAAAGGGCTTTGACCACAAAGTTGATGAAGGATTAATGTATGTTTGTTCTCTTAATAGCAGATGGCAGAAGAAAGCAGAAACAGGTATGGATTTGTGGTCATTCTTATGTTTTCTGGGCAGAAAAACGGGCACTTGAAAGAAGCTTTGGTCCACAATTGGGAATTCGACTGGAGGATGCCAAATTACATTGGCTAGGAAAGAGTGGAATGGTGTGGGAACAATTAGTACCAATCCTGTTGCATACACGACGGAGGCTAACAGATCCTGATATATTGGTGATCCATCTAGGAGGCAATGACTTGGGGACAGCCAGTAATTTGGATGTCATAAACCGAATGAAGAAAGATTTTGGACTTCTTAA
The DNA here is from genome assembly GCA_026931265.2 of Tropidonophis doriae. Taxonomy (NCBI): domain Eukaryota; kingdom Metazoa; phylum Chordata; class Lepidosauria; order Squamata; family Natricidae; genus Tropidonophis; species Tropidonophis doriae. The sequence continues at coordinate 5,750 of JAPKID020005711.1, read as the reverse complement.
GCAAGTATTCAAGAATACCCTTCTAGTCTGGTCTAATATCATACCCCGGAAAGTATGGAATCAAGAGATACCCCATAAAGTGATGGAGAGAAGCAGAAGAATACTCAATGAAGAAATGGGCTATTTTATCCAATATATTGGAGGGACTGTGATCCAACATGATTTACTTGTACCAGAATCTCCTGGATTGTTCCACCTAGATGGTGTGCTCTTATCTGAGAGTGGCACTGATATCTTCAACCTGGATTTACAAAGTGCTTTAGAAACTTTGATTTGATTTTTAGTTGGAAGAAAAATGATACCCTTTATGTATTAACAACTGTAGACACTTTCTACAAATAGAGAAAGTTCTGAACAGCGTGGTAACATGAATTTATAGATACAGACTTAGCCTATGATTTAGCTGGGTATGGATTAGTTATCTGTGACATTGCCCTATAATCTGCAAATAATTTTTTTGTTAATGTGTTCAACTATTTTTTGCAAAAACAGTTTATTTTTTCATTCACTTTTCACTTCTCATGTGTGTTGATTGAGACTGCCAAACAAATTTATCCTTGATTGATCCCATCTCCCCAAAGTGAATATAGCATGATTATATCAATCTACAATATAAGTAACAATTTACAAAGCTGTCTCATGTGAGTCAGATGGGACTAATTATTAAGTGTTGGAGTTAGGAGTTATTCCAGTTCTCCTGTAGAAGTTTGACAAACTCTTTTGTTTATGCTTTGAGGCTCATGAACAAGGAGGGGAAAGGAAGGGAAATCCCATTATGCAAATGGAAGTCAGCTAACATATATTGGATATAGCCCACTATTACTGATTCAGCATTGCACCTTAGAACATTTCTTCTGCTTTTCAAAAAGTGGAAGATTATATAAATATAATGGGAAGATCAAATGAAGATCTAGTTTCTGACAGGATGTTTTTTGAAAATACTTTTTCTAGTTAACAATTTAAGCAATTCTATTTCACAATTGCATGTCTTATAGGCAGCAATTAGTGGCTGGTTTAAATGTAGCATTCCCAACTTAATACACATAATTTATTAAGCTAAGAATACCATTTTAGTCCCCCACATTCTTCTCCACCTTTCTGCTTTTTGTACCAGCTTTGATCCAAATCACAATATCTATTAGTATTGAACTGTGGTATAAAGTTGTTTCATTTACTGAACTCTTAATAATATACATTGAACCATATCTTCCTATTTTTGGCATAATGGAAAATTGGTTTAAAAAATGGGGACTAAGCAAAGAATTGCTTCTCCTAGCAATTGTTCTAGATATGAGAGCTCTGAGACTTGTTGTAAGAAAGGTTTCAATTATTCATTTTCCTAATGCATGCAAAACAGTATCATATGCTTCTTAGAGCAGTTATGATACTTGTAAAATGCTATTTTAAATGAGAGGATCTACAAAAAAAATGTTGCTATGGTTTTGTGTACTCTGAATGAATAGATCGCTTGTGATAATTAAAATGAAATTGTAATTATTTTCCTGTCAATATTCCCCCTGGAATAACAAACCACTTCAGAGTTTTTGTTTGCTGTGCTTGAAGAAAATCTTTCTTTAATTTCAAATACATAAAGGTAGAGATGTTCTGCTTATCCCAAAGGTATTGTTGAACTGTTTGACAATAGCGTAAGAGAACAATGCCACTTCCTGTTTTGGCATCTTTGATTTGTACAGAATTTGCTTTGAAGGCATGTTTAAGGGAAGTATAATTTTAGAAGCAAGTAAGGAAAATTTACAATACAGAGATGTGTATTTTTTTCATCCCCCCAACCTACTGTGCAATAACAATTTGGTTATTAAGGAGGAAACAGTTTTGCAAACGAATCAAAACAAGACTCACTGTGTTTCAATATTGAATTCAATTTACACTGCATTTATGTGGTATTGTGACTTTAATTTTCTTAACAAGCAAGAGAGAAATCAATATGAATCATTTATGTCAATTTTCTGTCATTTCTGAAATGAGTTCCTTACTCAAAAGACTTCCAAGTCTGCTCAGCCTCTAAAAGAGTGACTTTGAAATCTTCATTCAATAATGAACTCAATGTCTGAAAGTAAGACAAGAGGAATGGAATGTAAAAGATCAATGTGTGGAGACGGCATCTTTTAAAATATTAACTTCATAGAATAAAACACTTGAGCAGATTTATTTTTTTGTAATTTATCTTAAGAATCTCTGAAGTTTCCAGCCAGATGAGGAGAATTATACTATGTGTGAGAGCAAATAGGACTGTGTTCAAATGTGTATGGCATGCTTCAATTTTTTCCAGTGAGGGTTTAACAGCACAACTGCTGGAAACAGCATTTTACAGATTACCTTTTGTATATTTGCTTGTAAAAAAGCCTTTAAGCTCCAGTATTTTGTCAGATTTATCTTTCACAAACTATTGACATTGGACATCTGTTTGAATCATCTGATTTCTATAATTTGGAGGGTTGTGTTTTAAAAATAATAAAACATTAGTCTTTATTTTCTTGTACTGCATTGTATTAATGGGCATCTAGTAATATCCTGCAATTTATTTTTCTCCAATCCTGTTTTTGGAGCCATTAACAATCATGTGCTGGCATGGCACTTAATGTAATATCAGATATACTGAAAATGGTTGCATTTTCAATTATATTGGCTACCCTGAAAATAAAGCAACCATATGGTATTTCAAAAGCTGAAAGCAAATGTTGATGCCAGTATTTAATGACCATTATTATAGCTAAACATAATGGCTTTGATTCAAGCTTGTTTTTACTAGGACTTGGAAATGCCTTCCATTTGCACATGGTAGTCTCCTAATTTTTTCTCTCCAGATAGTAATCCCTGTGCTCTGCTCTTGGGATACATATTTGTCAAACTGCCTTTGTGCCTGAGGGGCCCTGGGTTCTACAAAGAAGAAGATATATGGGTTGACCTGTTTTATAAATACAGTGAATTATTCTTCTTTGGAGAATTATTTGTTAAAATTATTAGAAGTAGGTGTCTTTCTGTCACAAATACTGAATATATATTTACATTTGGTTAATATGTATAAAATCATTAAAACAACTACAGCGTTGATTCTCTGTTTGTGAATAAGTAATACTGCCATCAATAAAAGGCCTACTATTACATTTAAATATTAGGGAATAGTTTCTTTGTCCACAACCAATATGGTGTTCTATTCATCTCAGATTTTGATAATACAGATACATTTGGCAGATAATTACCTACAGCAGTATGAACCTAGTAATAAGTTTCATAGGATTCTCTAGGTGACCATAGTTTCCCAGAGTTCTGTAGCATAAACGCAAACATTTTGGTTCAGCATCACACTACTGGTTGCTACTAGTATTAATTTTTAAAGATGTTAGTGTTCTTTACATAAAGGCAAATATAATTGTTATATGATGTCCAGGTACCAACCTCACAGGAAAGTACTTTGATATTCTACACTGGTAATGTTTCCTTGCATTGGATGACTCTTGTAATTCATAATTGGAAGGAGCTATGTTGGTGACAGGATGAAAGGAAGAGACGTTGTGCATCCATAACATCTCAGATTCGGTTTCTGGCATTTTTAGTTACATGTAGCAGGCAGTAGAGTCAGACTATGGCCTGATGCTTCCAAGAGCCTCTTCCAGGCAGCCTGGCCAATACTGGGATAGATGGACAAGTGGCTGGGCTTATCACTGTTTCTCTGTGTTCCTAAATCTCATCTGTAATGAGATCACACATAGAGCTTTTGGTTCAACCCATGTGAAAACTTATGAATAAAAACCCCTGTTTCCAGCTTGAAATAGGGCATTTTCAACTTGAAACGGATTGTTTTTGAAATGTTTTGTGTTGTTTATGAAGTCCTTTTAAGCTTTTATTTGAAAGAGGGTGAAGAATAATCGTGGTGGCATTCTGGCATAGGTGATGTACCTGAAATAAATACTTATATTCCATAAATAGTTTCCCTTTAAAGTGCAAGATGATCTGCATTTGCTAAGTGGTTTTGGCTGATGTTGCAGGCAAGACTGTTGTTGTTTAGACTTCAGTTCAGGATCACCTTATTAGCTAAAACCAGTAAATATTTTATATCTCCCAAATAATATTCTCTCTAAGAGATGAGTTCAGCTCTTCTGCGCAGGTTAGGAGAAGGTGATGCAGAAGTCAAAAGATACTGTTTTATTTTTCCAGAAAATAATTCCCATTAAAAGAAATATAATTGTTACTATTTATTTTTTTTAGCAAACAAAAAAATGTACTCACCATAATGCTCTAGGTGGTTTTGTAGACTGAAAATGCTGCATATGACAGTGGCTATTATTTTGGATTTATAGCTGTTCTCCCTTTCTCAAGGACCAAGGGACATTTCAGGGCAGAACAAATTAATGAAGGAATCAATCGTGATGGTTTATTGTCAGTGTTCTTTCTTTTAGATTAGAAAAGTGACTTTATTGTACAAAGATAGTCTCAAGACTATTTCATTCTGAACTTGAATTAAGGAAAAACTTAGCACATAGTATGCTTTGGAAGTCAGCAAATCACTTGTTCAGTGATTCCCGTCTTCATTTATAACTTTAAAAGTATTTCACTCTCTTACATAAAATTTCTGCGACGGGTGGCAATTTAATCTATTTAGCTTAAATTATGAAAATAATTGAGCAGTGTTAATATTTTAAGAGAAAAAATGTCTTATTAGCCATATTAAATATCAGTTTATTGAGCAGCCAAGTTCAGTGCTGGGGGCTGCTTTTCTTTTAGGCTTAATTGGTAGTCTATATACTGTAAGGTCACAGTACCTTAAGGTCACTTCTGAAATCAGATTCCATATGGTAAAGGTTAAATGTTTCAAGAATTCCTTGTAATAAATGGCTGCATGCCACAGTAGCTTCTTAGTGTGTGGCTAATTATGGAAGAAGGAAGGAGAAAATGCTAAGACTCATATTCTTAAAGGAGTAAACCAATATATTTTTTCTGTTTGGAATATATAATTTTCCTTGGTTCTTTGTACTTTTGACACTTTTTAGTGTCAAAAGTACAAAGAACCAAGGTAAATTATATTATATAAACCATAATTTACTTTACACACACACACACACACACACACACACACACACACACACACACACACAGAGTTATACACACGGTAATTGTTATTTTTTTTTCTGGCCTTAAATTTGAGTTGGATGCAAGGACTTCATAAATATGCGCTTGTGAATAAGAAATCCAATTTGTGCTTGTCTTATCAGTATAAAGATTGGATAGTATACTGTAGTTTTTAACTATTTAAGCGAAAAGACTCACATTCTTTGAGTAGAATTGTTTCTTCACCGCCCTTTGCACTGCCAAGGATGGGCAAGAGGAAATTCTGAGAGGGAAAATTCTGACATGCAAGTTTATGTTGTAAAAGTTTGGCACAATAGACTCTCCATAGGAGAACTCAGAGGGCCTGTTTTGGAAAAGTGTGAATTTAACAGCCACATCAAACACGTAGTTGTTCAGCTGGGATACATCAAAATGTTTCAGGTAATTCCAGAAGGTTTTAAAAAACAAAATGGTTTTTTAACATGATCCTGAAATTGCAGTCTGTCTTCTGTGAAACCTGCATCCTTTTCCTTTTCCCTACACCTTACCCCAGTTTAAATCCTACATTAGTCTAGCCCAGGGGTGGGCAAAGTTTGCAACTTTAAGTCTGAAGGACTTCAAAGCAAAGCTGGCGGGAGAAGTCTGGGAGCTGAAGTCCTTCAGACTTAAAGTTGCAAACTTTG
>JAPKID020005710.1:0-10991 GCA_026931265.2 Tropidonophis doriae | reverse complement strand
ACAGACAGACAGACAGACAGACAGACAGACAGACAGACAGACAGACAGACAGACAGACAGACAGACAGATGATAGATGGATAAATTTTCTATCTCATATCATTTAATCTAATCTTAACATGCCATTGTGGCTAGGTGGACAATATAAAAAAGGTATCTACTGCAGTTTCAGAGAATTGAGGGACCACATTTAGTTTAGTTGGTTAAAAATGTTGTTCAAGATGAGGGGGGACCCTTTTCAGCCCTCTGATTCACAATCTTGCCTATCTGTGAAATAGCATTAATTGTATTTATGACATAAGATACAACATACATTGGACCCTAATGTTTGGAAAGATTGAAGGCAAAAAGGGAAGGGAACAACAGAGGATGAGATGGTTAGATAGTGTCAACAATGCAGGGGGAATTAGTTTGGACAGTGTCAGGGAGACAACTTCTGCACCATTTTAGATTACTTTAACTACTAAGATTTTAATGCTAAGTAGTGTTACATCACTTTATTTTTAATATCCATATAGAGATAATTTTTGGCTTCTTTTCTTTAAAGGTGTTTTTTTTTATTTGGATAGGAGATTTAGGAAGAATAAATTTTTATTATGTATGGGTTTTTTAATCTCTTTGTATGACAGGTTGATTGCTTTGAAGGACTGGATTACAATGGCCTACATCCCTGGGTCAAGTTTGTTTCATCACCCCAGTTAACTGCATTGTTCCAGAAACACTTGAAGAATGTAATTGTTACGTTTCAATACAGAAATGGGCATGTTGATGACATAATGGTTCCAGACCATGTCTCAGAATTTGCTTTAAACATCTGCAAAGGAATTTTGAATTTATGTGAACATACCATCAAGAATGACCAGAAAACATATAATATAAAAGAGGTAAATCATCATTTCAGTTGTAATTGTGGTATGGCATTATGACCTGCTTTCCTTTTGTCCAATAACACAGCTACAGTTCTGTTGAGGTTGTAAGCAACATTGTTGTGCCAGGGAAGCATTTTGAAGATGAACATGATGTCTCAGTAGTATAATGTTACCAGCAACCAACTTTAGATTCATTGTGTTTGGAGTAGTTGCCCCAAACTGAAGATCCACTGCAGTTATTGTGTAGTGGGACCTTGAATGATTGCCTCTGAATTGGACTATGATCTTTCTCTCCCTCTCTTTCTCTCTCTCTCTCTCTCTCTCTCTTTCCCTTGCTCCCTCCCTCTACCCTTCTCTGTCTCCAGGCATACTGTATACATACATACATACATACATAACTTACATTTAAGTTATTACATTTGGAATAACTTGTTGGTACAGCTAAAAGAAAAAAAAGGCATTTTAATTTGGCTCATAATAAAATCCAGAATTAATTTTACTTACCAGTATATATGTAAATTAAATATCTCAACTGTATACTAATATTGGTAAAATAGTTAAAATTATTTTTGTAGAAAATTCAGAATATAATTAATTTAATTTAGAATACAACTATCTGAATACGGGAATATTGTACTTTGGGAATACTGCCTACATTTGATTTCTGAATTGTATTTTTTTTTTACTTACAATCCATGCTATTTTTAGTTCATATCTTACTCTGGTTAAATTAGTCCAAATCAGTTAAAATCAATATTATCGTTTTTATTGTAGGCTATATTCCACAATTTCTAAATTATCTGGCATACTATTCCATATACAGTACCTAATAAACCAATAAAACAGTGTTCAAAAAGTCTATTATACTGATCACTAAGAATCAGAATCAGAATAGAGCTAGAAGGGACCTTGAAGGTCTTCTAGTCCAATCCCCTGACTAGGCAGGAGACCCTATACCATTTCAGACAAGTCGCTAGCCAGTCTCTTCTTAAAGACCTCCAGTGATGAAGCACCCACTATTTCTGAAGGCAAGCCATTTCACTAGTTAATTGTTCTCACTATTAAGAAGTTTCTCCTTAATTCCAGGTTGTTTCTCTCCTTGATTAGTTTCCATCCATTGTCTAGCCTTATGGTGCTTTGGAAAATAAGTTTACCCTCTCTTTTTTGTGGTAGCCCCTCAAATATTGGAATACTGCTATCATGTCACCACTTGTCTTTCTTTTCTCTAGACTAGCCATACCCAGTTTCTGCAATCATTCTTCATATGTTTTAGTTTCCAGGCTCTTAATTGTCTTAGTTTCTCTTCTCTGCATTTTTTTTTTCAAAGTCCCAACACTTTTTGTAATGCGGTGACTAAAACTAAATCCTATATTCCAGGTGAAGTCTTACTAAAGTTTTATAAAGCGGTACTAATACTTCATATGATTTTGATTCTAAGCCTCTATTTATGTGATCAAGGATTGTATTAGCTTTTTTTGGTTGCTGCTGCACACTGCCGGTTCATATTTAAATTATCAACCACTAGGATTCCAAGAATCCTTTCACAATTACTGTTTATGAGCCAAATTTCACCTAATCTATACTTATACCTTTGGTTTTTCCTGCCTAGGTGTAAAATCTTGCTTTTCTCCACATAAAATTTCATATTGTGCTGTGGCATTCCTGCTGATAAGAATTCATCCATAGGCCCTTTGTTTTTAGGAAGGGTGGGGGAAAGAAAAAAAGCCATGGAAGATCACATGTAGGTTTTTTGAATAACAGCCTTCCAACACAAATTCTTCCTCTTTCATTTCATATCGGGCTAATTATGTGAAGATATTGCTACAACGTGGAATGGTGAATAGCAGTTCATTAAGCTAATGGCGAGTATAAAGCACATGGAAATGTCTAGACTGAAATTGCCTTGGGGAAAGAAAAAAACAAATTTAAACTGAGTAGAAATTCTAGATATGTACTGAGGTTTCACTTTTGATGAATACCAAAAAAAATAAAAAAAATGCATACAATGTTAGAGATCTGAGTGAACTCTGCTAATATAGGAAAGAAAGATTGCATTTCTTCAGCAAGTGAGCTAATTATTGCTGCTTTCATGGCCCATCTGCTCATCTAAAATTCCAAGGCTTCTAACACAGGAATGTGTGAATTGTAAATTAGGTATAATAGGGTTTTTAGGGATAATATGCCAGTTCCAGCTCTGAAACGTCTTGCTTTTGAGGTGTCATTCTCATTGATCAGATTATTTGCCCATGGGGTTTTTTTTAAATTCCAAATTATGCTTTATATAAAATAAGCCTAATTGAAAATGAATAAAGAACTTTGTAAAGGAACCTGCCAGGTCTTTACTAAGGACTGTAGAGGTTTGGCATGATAGAGAAGGAGGAAGACAATGATGATGACAACTTGATCAAAGGCATTAGGAATTAGAAAGGAAACTGCAATTCCACAAGTGAATTGATATTTTTCATAGGTACCTTTTCTTTGTATGCATTGCATTAATATTTTATGTATTCATTCATTCATTTATTCATTTACATTCATTTATTTTGCAGAATGGCATTGAAGGTAAGTGTGACACCACCTACCTCCTTCAAAACACTGAACAACCAGATGAATTCTTGATGACCAAATCCAAAGATTTAACTACTTGTGATAACATGGCTATAAAGGTTGTTGGTGCTGCATATGTTATTCCATGTGAGTACTGCAGACAGGTCAGTACTATTAATGTGTGTGTGTGTGTGTGTGTGTGTGTGTGTGTGTAGATGTTAAATAGATGTTAAATCTATAGAGATATAGAGAAAAAGGCACAATCTTAATAAACAATTGTTATTAAACATAGATATAGATATACATTATGTATTATAATTTTATTAGAAGTTTTTAAAAGGAGCATTAAAAACTAATACAAACTAATGTAAAGAAATAAAAATCAGTGCCAAATCTTTCCATCTTCATGCAGACAATAATCCCGCAGTAGTTGTCATGCACAAAAAAAGTTTCATGATTTTCCCCACCTGTTTGCCCAACTGTCCCGAAAGAAGACATCTTGTACATTAATCTTTAAAAACATGCAAATCAGTGTATGTACTTCAATCTAGAATTTTCTAGCTTTTTTACATGTCCACCAAGCATGATAAAATATTCCTTCTTGTTTTTCACCTTTCAAACAAGAATTTGAAATGCCTTTGGATATTTTAAACAATTTTTCTGGTAACAGATACCAACATATATCATTTTATAAAAATACTCTTTAAGGTTATAACATAATGTCAATTTCAGTCTTTTCCACCATGTATTTTCCCATCCATATGTATAGTGTAACCAAAAATGCATAGCCCATTTTATCATACATTATTCACTCGTTCTTTTTCTGATTTATATTACAATAATATTGATACAGTTTAGCATTTACATAGTCATCATTTATACATAATTTCATTTCAGACACAATCTTACAATGTTCAAAACCATAAACTACTTGCCTACTTTAAATCTTTCTAACAACTGTAAACAAGAAAGCCACTGGCAGATATGTCCCTCTGCTACCCATTCTTCCATTGATGTTATTGTGTATTCTTCTTGCCAAAATTCTAGGTATTCATCTATTTTCCCTAGAGAGGTGTCACTTACTTTATACATTAGAATAATATTGATGATTTTTTTTCATGGTCACACTATCCATTAATGCAGTTTCTCCCTCTTGTATATCTTTTTCTTTTCATAATTCAAATGCCAACCATTTCCCTGGCTTGTTTGCAAACTCAGTTTTTTGTATTACATAATTCATTTCTAATTCTATTTCTCTTATTGCTAACATAGATAACTGTCCTAGTAAATTTGTTTAAGTATACTTAGATATAAAACATATAAGCCATTTTATGTATGCAATCAGATTCATTGCTATTTATCTGCATACAATTCTATAACTGCCGTGTTACTAGACTTTGGTTGCTACAATTCATCACATGGTTTGATCCATTTTAACATGCAATCACAAATTGCAAAAGAAAGACAAATCAATTATGTCAATTAAACATTACTGATATACTTTCTTTAATATAAGGTAAATTTAATGAAAGATTTAAAAACAAGAGCAAGTAGTAATATAAACTAAAATAGTAAGAAGAAAAATAGAAAAGAAAGAAAAACATGCATAAGGAAATAGCATCCAATTTTCTGTACAGTAGTTATAAATACAACTTACCTCTTTCCTTAAAGTTACACCATGATTCTTCTTTCTATAATCTATTTTACTTAATAGATTACAGGGGTCTGCAAAGTTGGTTCTTTTAAGACTGGTGGACTTCAACTCCCAGAATTCCCCAGCCAGCCATGCTTTGCAGACCCCTGGATTAGAACAAAATTTTAGATCATAAGTTATTGTTTTTTCTCTTTTCATAAGGGGTTTCCAGGCAGCAAGAAACATAATTATTGCCTTTTCTCTAATCGAACAGGAACATTACTGACATCTTAAAAAAGCTATTCATTCAGCTATTTTCATGGGCAGCATATTCCTTAAGTTGGAAGCCTATGTCAAGATAACTATATTGTGTGTATTAAATTATAGAGGCATGATTATACAATTCACTAAACTCAAAATATAGTTCTAGAAATTCTCCTTTGATTTCTACTTTGTACCTGCAAGGTATATTACAATATTAAATGTTCCATTGAATAAATGGATTGCCTGTTATCAGTACAAACTGGAGATACGATGTAAAGGGAATGAATTCCCATACACTCCATTTACTGCTCAAGTTCAGTTAAGGTAAGTTGACACAGTGCAATCATGCTACCATATGAAACTATTTTTAAAAACACAGGAAAGTTGTCTCAAATTTAACTGACCGTTGCTACAGAAGACAATGCTATTTCAACAGTCATTAAATGAATGGTCATAAATCAAAAAACACAGTACTATTTATCTCATTGGAAGACTTGAATGGCAGTTTAGGATGGATTATCTGGAGAAGGTCTATTCTTGTGGGTGCCCAGTGGTGACACTCACTTGATGGCACATCATCAGTCATTTTGTAAACATATAGAAACTTGAACCATTTTAATGCGAAAATAGTAAACTGATTTTCATGTTCAAGATACCTGCACATTTTAATCAAGGAGACTCTCTTTTTCACATACTTTTTTTCTCTTTAGATTTTCTAAATCTATATCTTTTTAAAAAATGTTCCATTCATTCCTACATATTGATTTTCCATATTCATCTTGTTCACCCTTGTTTCTATTGATCATCACAGCAGATAACACAAAAAGAGACGAGATAAAAGCCATTTTCCTATTCCTCACATGTTCAAAGAAGTGGCAATATAAGAATTAAATTTGTTTTCATATAAAAGGCAGAGGTTCCCTGGTTCTGGAGGGAATGTAGTTTGCCCGCTGCCAACTCTTATTGTTAACTGTATCCAAACAAACTTACTATATTTTATTGTACGAATAGTCATGCTATCATTTCTATTGCATAAATTGTTTTCTAATAACATTTTCATATATATTTTTTGTAAAGAAAAATAAGAATTTTCAAGGGACAAGTACATTCAACTACAGAATAAAGGATTTGAAGGAAAAGAATGAGAAAAGAATCATGCAAGCCACAGCTCAAGAAATTAAGCAATTCTCACCATTCAGAGAACGAACTGAAGAAAGTGTCATAATGGAAGCCAGGTCTTACAACTCTGCTATAATTGCTCCAAAATTATGAATGTCTTTATTTTATTATAATATCTGGTTTCCTATATGTAACCTTTAACATCTATTCCATTGTGTTTCTGGAACTGTATTTATTAAATCCCAAATTATCATAGAGTATTAGGGTTAGCTATAAAAATGAAATATTTTGTTTATTTTGTTTATATCATTATCTATCTAATAACAAATATTTTCAGTAAAATGAGAAGACTCATTTTGACATCATCTGTCCAGATTCAAAGAGGACAAGTTAACATTCTCCAGTATCAGCCTGAAGTTTTTTATAATATTATACAGAATATTTTGTTCAACCAACTTTAAATGTTGAAAGTATTGACTACAAAGATTTTGATTACTAAAGGATAACATTAATGGTCCACCCTATTAACTGCTGTCTCACAGTAGCATAGTTTTGAAGTTTCAGCAATATTTTATGACCTGGAGATCAAGCACTATTTGTATTAAAATAGGAGCCCAATATCAAAGTGCCTAGATTTTTTTTTTTGTCAAAAAAAAAAAAGACCAGCTGGTATCCAAGGGCAAAACCATAACCAGTGTTCATAATTTATTTTCTCTTAATTTCATTGTATCTTCATTCTTTAGGCTAAAACTGGAATTCATTGAAGCCCATGGCCGCTTGCCACAAATGCCTTCTAACTTGAAGAAACACGGGTCCCTTCTATATAATGCTAAAGATATTCCTTTGCTTCCTGCTACATTATTAAAAATCAAGAACATAAACAAGGAGGTAAGCTTACAGTTAAGGGACCCAGTGGCTCAGTGGCTAAGAAGCTGAGCTTGTCAATCAGAAAGGTTGGCAATTTGGTGGTTCAAAACCTTAGTGCTGCATGACAGAGTGAGCTCCCATTACTTGTCCCAGCTTCTGTCAACTAGAAGTTCGAAAGCATGTAAAAATGCAAGCAGAAAATAGGGACCACCTTTGATGGGAAGGTAACAGTTCTCCATGTGCCTTTGGTGTTTAGTTATGCCAGCCACATGATCACGGAGATGTCTTTGGACAGCCCTGGCTCTTTGACTTTGAAACGGAGATGCACACTGCCCCCTAGAGACAGGAATGACTAGCATATATATGCGAGGGAAACATTTAACTTTAAGCTTAAAGTTAGAATTCAAAGAATTTTTTGTTTCCATGTAAATATTCTTTGTTCAGTGATGAATCAATATCTAAAATGTTTTGAAGGGAATTGGTTTCTTTTTTTAACCCCACCCCCCAAAAAACCCTTATCCAACAGATTGAGGATGGATTGCATTACCTGGCAAATGAAAATGTTCCAAAAGATAGTAAAAAATTTCTGCATCTGGTCAACCTTTTGCGCACAGAAAAAGAAATTAATTATTTTGAAGCGTTTGACAGTTATTATGGCCAGGCAACATATAGGTAAGATAAAACAGGAAGTTATTTTACTCTTGAAAACCAAATTTGGATATTTAAATCCAAATGATCACAGTTTAAGCATGATTTCTCCTTTTTCCACAGATCCATTGTTTTGGATTTAATCTCTACTGCGGGTACTTCAAGTGGGCTAAAATATGTGAGGCACAAAATAGTTCAACAAGAGATCACCACGTTTGAAGCAGCCCAATCATTGCTTGTCTTCTTCCATTTCTGCAGTGCATCTGAAGAAGTCGTTGAAGAAGCTATGGTAAAATACTGCTGTCATTCTAGCTGTTGCAATTATTATTATTTTTATTTATTTTATCGCATTTATACCCCCACCCTTCTCCTAAAAAGGACCCAGGGCGGCGCACAGGCAATATTAAAACCATACATAAATACAAAAATACATTATTAAAAACTATTAAATTATATTCTGTGCTAAAAACTAATAAAAGCGTATAAATTAAAATTTATACATATAAAAGTCAGAAACAGGGGTTATGCTAGGCCAGCTTGTTGGAATAAGTGCGTTTTGAGGCATTGGCGGAAAAGGCGGAGGTCCGAGGTGGTGCGTAGATTGGGGGACAGGTCGTTCTAGAGGGCTGGGCCCGCCACAGAGAAGGCCCTTCCCCTGGGCATCGCCAACCGGCAATTATGATGATGTTAAAGTTGTTAACTGTTTATTATAAGAAGTATGTCAACTCACAAAGCATCCCTGGTCTGCTCTCGAGTTGCCATAGGCAGAGGGGATGGGGAAACGAACTTTGCAGCCATAGTGAGACAGCACGTAGTCAAAACTTTATGAGTTGACAAAAAGCGCATTCCAGCCATATCTCTGTCAAAGCGGTCTCCCCGGTTACCCACAGTGGCTGGAGGGGAATGATCTCTACACCTGCAAAATTGCTTCATTGGAGAATATGACTGATAAAACACGTTGTGGGGAGGGGGAGCCAGGGTCAGAGCTGGAATGTAAATTAAGAGTTGGCTTCACTTGGAACGTGCTGACATGAAGCTCCTAAGAAATAACTAGATTTCTTTTGAAGCTTGGCTTGAGGTTCATGATTTAATTAGGGTATTGGTGGGAACCCTGACACAGTAGTACTCTTACAAATGATCCTCTGTTTGTGAAAGATTGAATACAATAATTGAGGGAAACTCTAAAATGTGGCAATGCATGCATGTTGGCTTTCCCACCTATCTACAAATATCTTCTAGCATCTAGATTCACTCTCCATATCTTGAGTGACACTAGCCTGAGTGAAATTCAGCAGATGCCGAGCTGCTGAACCATATTTCTCAGCTTCCCTACTCAACCTTTGCAATGGATCATCTATAAGGCTACCGGGTCAACCAACTCATCCAATACAAAACTTTCCTAATAACTCAATTAGAATTTGCATTTCCACCATCATTGACCAAATCATGAATTTCTGTCTTGTGTAAAAGCAAAGGCAGACTATAAGGTGAATGCAGAAACCTGAGTGCCATACAATATATTTTAAAAAGAGAAAATATACGGTGAGAGCTTATTCTGTTTTATGCTTAAATTGGCTTTAGCACGTTCTGTTGACTATGCTGACTGGAAACTATAGGAACTGCAATTCTAACATATCAGAAAGCTGTCACTTGAAAGAAACTCATATTCTATCCTTCTAAAATGATAATACTCTCTGCAAATAAACTATGGTGATTCTCCATGTATCAGTCTGTAATTATTGGCATGCTTGCCTGAGGCACTGACAACATGTAATGGAATGCTCTTTAAAATGCTGCAGATATAGCAGAGAATTTGTCCTGAAATTGTTTTTACTATATTCAAGTCTCTTTATCAGATCTTGGAAATACTTTGCTGACTTATATCTGAGTCGGCTCAGGAAACTCAGCCAGATTATCTTTTTTGTTTGTTTGTTTGTTTAAATGAAGCCTTGTCATAAACTCATAAAGCAGAGCTTGAGGCAAGCCACTCATCTGTGATGTGGAAAAAGTGATCCTCATCAATTTTTACAGGAAATATTGGGATAATACATTGTAAGATATCTTACATGGTAAGATATAAACACCATAAACAATTCTACAGATGATAAGCAGAGTAATTGCTTTATATTTGGATCTTTCATTTCTGACTCTGATCTCGTGTGTACTTGTATCAATGTTACAGATCCACAGGTTAAATAGAAGCAAACCTTCGGCTTTGTAAATGCAACTGCCTTTGCTACTCAGTTATAGTAACAGCAGAATATTCTTTCCACAGGCCATTATAATAGACATTCTTAAAGGTCCAAAGAGTCTCTATCGTACTTCCATCTGTCTCTCCTATGGATCATTACTTTCCAGATTCTATGCCGTCTCAAGCACAATCCTCGACCAATATCTCAAGGTACATTGCCCAGTTTCAATTCTGTTTCTTCACCTAAAAATCCTTAAGCTCCAGAGTGCTAACTCAGCTCAGATGAAGGAACTTTCAAATGAAAATAGCTCTGTTGAATAGTTTTCACGTGTTACTAAAAAATCATTAAATTGAGAGTTTTTGTTTCACTGACATCAGAATTGTTAACACCAACCAAAAATGGGGTGTGGGGGAAAGAAAGAATGTGAGAGCAGCAAAAAAGTTTAACATTTATATGGCATATTTGCCTAACAGGGTTTCGTGATAGTTTTATATGACTTGTCCTTTTTTTTTATAAAGCATTTTTATGAAGCTTTTATTATTGTATGTCTCTTTTAAAAAAAAATTAAATGTAAGAGTGCATTGCTTAATTAAAAACAATAGTAAATGTGCCAGTTATGTATGCCTTAATGTTCCCTCTAAAGAAGAATTTTACCATTTTTGTAGGGCATCTATATTATTGTTAGCAGGTAGAATAATTATCACTGCCTTCCATACATTTTTAATTTATATTGAAGTTTATGTTGTTGTACACTAGCATTGGAAACATACTGATATATGCATGATTTAATACATGTGTGTGTGTGTGTGTGTGTATACACGTGCACACGCACACACAAGCACACACACAGTAT
>JAPKID020005709.1:0-10991 GCA_026931265.2 Tropidonophis doriae | reverse complement strand
GCGAGCGAGCAAGCGAGTGAGCAGGCGGGGCGAGCACCCAAGGCTACCATCACCTTAAGTACCACCGAGGCTGTTGCCCGGCAGGGGTGTCAGGCAGGGAAGCTGATCGCGTCTCCATCGGCTCCCTCCGACAGCCACCCCATGCACACGCCTATCTTTTCCTGGGTGTGGAAAAGCGGCGAGCTGCTGCACGGCCGCTGATCACTCCAGGCACCATCAGGGAAGACGCGGATGGCCTCGCCGCTGCTTCATGCGATATTATGTGGACAGAGACACAGGGAGAGAGAGAGAGAGACAGAGGGAGGAAGGGAGGGAATCAGAGAGGGACTGAAGAGCCATATGCAAGGGGCCAAAGAGCCGCATGCGGCTCGTGAGCCGCAGTTTGCCAACCACTGGCCTAGGATATCAACAAATGACAGCAAATTCAGGGAAGGGCTACCAAGGAGATGCAGAAGTTGAAGCAAAACAGACAGACAATATGTTGGATTTTTCATCAACTCCCAGGAATGTGCAAATAGGCATGGGACTGTTGACCCCAAAGCATGCAAAATTATTTTTGTTGCTGTTTTTATTTCTGGCATTTGTTACAAACCTTAGTTCATTCTGAGCCTTAGCCCTCCTGACTCAGTCCTTATAGATTTGGGCTATTTGCTGATATCCCATTCTAGTTATATGCCCCTCTTTTCATTTTGTATACTTGTCCTTTTTTTGTCCCTCAGTTCATCAGAGAGCTATTTGTGTAACCATGCTGGCCTTGTCTGAAGTCTTTGGTTTTTCTGTCTCTGTTATGGTGGGCTTTTTTTAGGTCTTTATTATCTCATTTTTCAGTTTCCAAAGCATCCTGGGAATATTTTTCCTCTAGGATTACCAACCACAGAATTCTTGTTATTCTCTTCTTATTCTGTTAAGACATTAAGGTCCCTTTATGTCTAAAACACTAGCCTGACTTTGTTCAGTTTTCTGTGCCTGTTTTAGGTGAATTTTATTATGACATGGTCACTCTTCCTCCAGGATCCTAAGACTTCAATTCCCTCAACCATTTCATCCCTATTAGTAAGAATTAAGTCCTCATTGATCCTCTAGTTCTCTCCTCCACCTTTCAGATGACGAAGTTGTCAGCTACACACTCAGGAATCTATTCAACCTCTTGCTGCAGTTTGTTTCTCAGTTGAGGTTAGGTAATGTCCCCCAGTACTACAGTGGTGTGTTTCCTGTGCACCTTAGCTAATCGATTTGAAAAAAGTTCATCTATTTCCTCTGCTCAGTTGGGTGGCCTTTAGCCCGTAACCATAACAAAGTCATTTTTCTTTCTAATATTCACCCAAATACTTTCACGAAGGCTTTCATCCTTGGTATCATTTTTTTCAGTAAAGGTGGTTTAATTCTTATATACAACACAACTGGGTCTGTTTCTTTTGAAATTGTCTATGTGGTGCTATGTTCCAATTGTGGATTCCATCCCACCAAGGTTCAGTAATAGCAACAATATCATAGTTGCCCTCATGTATTGGGACAGTGATGGCGAACCTTTTCAGCATCTAGTGTCAAAAAGGGACCACTTTGTTCTGATCCTGACCAGCTCAAGGTTGACTCAGCCTTCCATCCTTATGAGATTGGTAAAATGAAGACCCAGATTGTTGTGGTCAATATTGACTCTTAAACCATTTAGAGAGGGCTGTAAAGCACTGTGAAGCAGTATATAAGTCTAAGTGCTATTGCTATTGCTCTGAAGACTTACACAGAGAGGGAATGTTGCTTAACATGATGGCACAATCACGCTATTGTCATGCCTCCTTGTAGCGACCTATGTTTCCAGAGGGTTTTGTTCAATATTATTGCAATTTCCTTCCTTTCAAATTCAGTTGTAGAGAAATACTTAGGATAATTAGTGGTACATGTTAAAGGATCTGTTCACAGAATAAAATGTCGTACCTCTGAGGCAGGAAGAATTATTTCCACATCTTTCCATCAGGAAATCATGTCAAAATCAGGGTCCAAGATGTAGAGGAATTCTACTACAGTTCATGAACAATGTTGGGGAGGGACTGGGGAGATAATTATGTTTTTCATAACAAAATATGCCTAAGATTAAGAAAACATATAAGATGCCATTGTTTACCTAAGTATCAAGTTGGATGATCTTCAAAATCACTCTGGAATAAAAGCTTGTTGATTAATTGAAAGTACTATTAGTGATGAATCAGCATTACTAATCCTAAACACCTTTTCCTCTCCTTCTTCTTTAATCTTGTTTCTTGACACTGAGAAATGTTGCTATCAGGTACTATGGATTTCAGGTTGGGAGCCAAGCTCTAATGCCATAACTCCACCTCTCCTGCTAATCCTGTACTCTTGATTATATCTTTGAAGAGTCAGAGCATCTCCAGAAAGCAAGTGAGAAAATGATGAAATCATAAGATTAGGGGGTAAAGATGTAATGATGGCATCTTTGTACACCCACTTATTTAGATATCGATGTGACGCTGCAGAAGCCTCTGATAAAAGTATTTACTAAGTAGTGTATAACACACACCCATCATTTTTTAGATCCCATCTGTCCAATCCAAGCATTTTATCCTCTGAGTGAAACAGTCTCCAGAGGTTCATTATCTGCTACCTGTGAAATGTGACTACATGCCTACTTTACTTTGTGTTGCCTGCCTCTGCACTCACTGCCCAATCTGGATGATTACTTTCATATTCTAATCTTGGACCTCTGAATCAGTTAATGCTTGAGATACACTACATCCCACAGCTTTTCCAGCCATTTTTTTCCTTCTTCTTACACAATCCTTCTGTCATTGGTATTGCACATTCCCCACTTAACTTTCATCTCCAACCACTCTTCCTTGAATGCTTCAGGAAGAATGGCTCATCCAGTTAAGTTGAGCCATTCCAGCTTTCTAGAAAAGCTGTTCAGAGAACATTAAATCTATGCCGAAATGCACCTGTCAGTCAGGATGTTATCATTCAATCATGTTGAGCCACTCTGTATGTGTGAATCACTATCATTAAAGTTTAAGTCTGGAATTGTGTCTGTCCTTGAACAGGCATAGAAGATTTGTTGGATTTTTGCTATAAGATGCTAACTTGGCAGTCTTTCTGAAAAATGAAAATGACTGTCAATGAAGGCAGCATGTTCTAAGCTAATTCCCCGAAGGAATTTTTGTTCCCATGAGAAGTGATCAAGGCTTGAAGAATCCCTATAATTTTTGCCAAATGAGTCCTAGTTTTGAGTATGATGCTGCCATTCAAAGGGATTTTAAGTGTTTTAGTCTCTCACAAACAATTACCATGAGACTCACAATCCTAAAATAAGTCCCTGGTGAACTGCCAAATAATGTATATGCATTTACATTACTGTAAAAAGTTTGAAGAATGTTTAGGAAGAAGCCAAGTAAAGAGAGAAGGATGCTTTAAAGTGGATAATGGAATGATTGAAATAAGTCTTTGTATGAAGTGACTTATCACGTAGTATTTTATCTTACCAAGTTATACGTTGACTACAAGAAGTCAGTGACACTGCAAAGAAGACACTGACAGATATAATATGGACTTGCTCCTCTATTGTGCCATTGTGATTGAATATATTAGATTTCAGGAAGAATAATTTTGTTTAACATTGTGATTTCAGGTGGCAAGAAAGGTTTGCAAAACGTAACAAAGTTCACTTAACAAATGTCTTGCTTAGCAACATAAATTTTCAGCTCAATTGTAGTCCTAAATCAAGGACTACCTGTACTAGACTTAAACAGGTTTTAAACTAACAATAGCAATAGTATTTTTTTAATTATAGCAACAGCATTTAGACTTACATATCTCTTCACAGTGCTTTATAGCCCTCTCTAAGCGGTTTACATTGTTCCCCAACAATCTGGGTCCTCATTTTACTGACCTTGTAAGGATGGAAGTCTGAGTCAATCTTGAGTCAGTCAAAATCGAACTGCTGGCACTTGGCAGAATTAGCCTGCAATACTGCTTTCTAACCACTGCACCATCATTACTCAACTTATTTTAATTTTATTTTACATTAGAAAACATACAGTAACTAGAAGTTTTCTTCAAATATGGTCTTAAACTTCAGATAGGATTTTCATTATTTGCAACTCCACATACACTTCTGCACATGTAAACTTTGTCTCCCCATGGGAATGCATAGTACATTTCAAACACTTGTCAATAGCAATGGTAAAATGGTACCATAGAAAATGGTATCTATCTCCGTACAAACCTGAAGTTTAACAAGAGGTGACAGACGGTGTTATCCTTTTATCAATAGCAGATATACAATATTTTCACTGGAACAAAACTATAAGACTATGGAGGATTTTAAAAAATCTTCCATACAAAAATCCCTAATTTTTTGTTACCAGTTAATAATCTTCTGGGCTATTGGATTTTCAGAGCCCCAATACATATGTTTATGCGATGAGAAAAAGTGGGAAATGATTTAGAACAGAATGAAGATTTGGTCTTTTAAAGGTGTTCTTTCTATTGAAAATTATCTTAAATTGCTTGAACAAATTCTCCTTTCCCAGTGCTAACATTTTGAAGCTCCTTCTGTCAATTCTGAAAAATGAAGTGGCATATAAATTGGAATAATAAATAAATAAATCTCATCTTGGTCACTCCCTATATAGCAATGCATGCTATACACATATCCACAGTATAACCCCAATGTTGGATCTTCAATGTGACATTTAAGCAGTGGTGAAATTCATTTATTTTTTTACTACTGGCTCTGTGGGCATGGCTTGGTGGGCATGGAAGAGAAGGATACTGCAAAATCCCCATTCCCTTCCCAACTCCAGTTCCCAACTCCTTCACTTTAGTAATATAGTTGGATTGTACTGCATGATGCAGATGCCAAAATCAGTTGTTAAAATCAGAAACAACATGCCCATGGCAAACATTTGAGAAATGCTGCTACCTTTCGCTCTCTTTTTTTAAAAAATGAATTCCCTTTGGCACAAAACTGAAGAGGCAGAGCAAGGTACTTGGTGACTTGCCAATAGTTGAGCACAAAATGGCTGCCAAGAAATACATATCAAAACACCCCATAGCATTCTAGTACCTTTAACAGAACAGGCCACTCATTAAACTTGTAGATAACCATCTAGGATTCTGCCCAGGGAGATACTCATTTTCCACACAAAATCTAGTTGGATTAAAGTTTGCATTTTGCCACTTGCAAAATGGCAAAGGAAAATAAAGCACCCAATTATGAGAGATATTTGTGGCTCCTGTAAAATAGTTCTGTCAGCAACTGAAGTTTCTCCACCTATAATTGCCTGGGTGTGTGTACCCCAACAAAATTCCTGCTAAATAAATTGTCACAGGATGACCTATTTTGGAGGGGGATGACTTTTCTCCTTTAAAAATTCTTACTGTTTAAATGTTTAGATTAAGCCTTTAGCTTCTTGTTGCATTAGATTAGCATATGAATAGGCAGTGTATAGGAAAAATACAAGAAAAGTAGACACAAATTAATACACATTTAATACTGCTCCTGTTAAACTTGCATCTACACAATCTTGCTTGTACAGTTATCTTGCCTCTGCCCTTGCTGCACAAACCCCAAATGTCAAAATTTCTTAGAAGAGTATCAGCTCCATACATCTTCTCAATTACTTAAGCATTTTGGTACTTAGTCAGCGAGCTCTAATCAAGTCTAATTATATTTGTGTGTCTGTGTGTGTGTCATTTTCTCTTTTTCTTGAATTTCTTTCTCATCATGGCCATAGTGAGAGCTTTTGTAATGGTATCCTTGTTGTTGATAATATTGTAACAGTTTAATTGCAGCAATCTATCAAATTGTATTGGCTCATAGGTGAGGTTCGTGGAACTATAAGGACTATCTTCTGTGTAGAGTTGGAAGTCACCAAAAGACTTTTCCTCTTCGGTCTCACGTTTTATTCCTTGAACGAGAGAAGAAAAAGTGAGTCGTTTGCCTAGATTTGCCACTAAATCACAATTACTTGTGTTAACTCCGAAGAAGTTTGAAAAATAGCAATTTAGAAAGTTGCAAGATTCTAAAGATCTTTTAGAAAAAGGAATACATTACACACACTTTCATACAGGGGTGAACACAGAGAATCAAAAAGTCAAGATGTTGACTGTACAGTATAATCATAGCCCTGTTCTTTTCTTTTAATTACGCCCCATGTATAACAAGGGACAAACCTTGGAGGCCTTGCATACACACACAAATTTGTAAAAACATACGTATAGATACAGTTTACACCAACCCCCCATTAAATAACATGGAACTGAATTTGCAAATTCTGTGAAAAACGATAAAGAAAACCAGTTATTATTCCATGTACTTTTTCAAAACATGAAAACAACACAAAGTAATCTTGCATTTTTAGTTCCATCTTATTTTTTATGTATAAAAGTATTTTTTTTAATTTATGAATATATTAGAATGACTTAAAACTAATTTATAATGCAGTATGGCATTTTACTTAATATCTGTAACTGATCAATGTAATTTAATACATCAATAATTTGGACCTTCCATGCTTTTGGTAAACAGGAAATAATTCCCCCGTTCACTACAATTGTGTTCCTCCTATGTTTTGCAAGACAATACAAGGTTATTAACACTTTTAAACCTGAGCTCAGAAGACTCATGAGAATACTGTGCACCATTGCATAAATCAACCAGAGTTCTTATTCAAGGTACAACTCACCAAGCTCAAATTATTATACTTCTGAAATACTATGCAAAGATGTAGCTCTCTGAAAAAGCCTCTAATGCCAAGAAAGATGGAAGAAAACAAAAACAGCAAGATGAATGGGTTCAGTTACAGTAGCAATGAGTGCATCATAAAGATCAAGTTATACCATCATGGTGAATATCTATCTGTGTGGATGCTAGGAATCAAAAATGACTTAAAGGTACATAATCTATTAATCTACCAGAATCATACAGAATTGTGCAAGAAATGGGTTTCCTGGGGACACTCTATGGAAGTAAAAATTGGATAAGGCAAGGCAGCAACCACAATAGCCTGGGCCCATGGCTAAAGGAGACAGGAGACCCGAGTCCAAGGCTGCTGCTGAGGTGGGGTGGGGGGTCCTGTCTACCTCAAGGCCAGTAGAATATTCCAGTGCAGAATCTTCCAAATTCACAAAGTCACAATTCAAAAGACAGAGAGTTGGCTACTGAACAGTCCCAGAGCTGGACTGAGTCGGAAAACTAGGTATGGGAGTTCCTTAGGGGGTTATATACCGAGCTAATTAATTAGTAATCTGACTCAGTCCAATCAGAGTGTGGATAGGTTGAACCCATACATGGATGCTATCTCCACCCTTATTGAGAAGCAGGAGAGTATTGATACTTTTGAACATTGATCCTAGAGATGGGTTAGGGTTAGGATAGAACACATGGATGGCGAAGAAAACACTTAACACAGAACAAATTTCACTCAAGGCCCACATGACCAAGCTAAAATTATCCCATTTTAGACACATTATTCAAAGTCCCAACTTTTCTAGGGGAAAAACAGGGAACAACCAATAGCAAAGTGGGCGGCTCAATTATAGCAGTGATGAGTGCACCATTGGAAGACTTGACCCGGCAGGTTGGGGACAGATCATCTTGTCAATTTCTGAAGCCGTCATGATTTGACCCCAACTTGATGATGTATACTCAATTAATCCATCAATCAATGCATTGCTTACCTGGTGCTTTGTATTTTTTAAATGTTTCGTTCACCAAGGGGAAATGAAGGATAATGGGGGCCCTGGGATCTGTAGCATTCAAAAACATGTAACACTCCTTTGGTTGCTTTTTGTCACTATCAGTCACAGCGATGTGTGGGAAAGGGATGCCTCTTTCTTCACAATATCTCTGTGCTTGATGCAAGACCTGATAAGAGATAAGGGAAAGTTCCAAATGTATACCAAGATAAAAATCAGCTATGCTGATATTTTGAAAATGAACACAATTGAGATTTAGCCCATTCGAATATCTTAGCAGTATAGTTTCCAATACAAAACATTTCCAGCTGGTGGAAGAAATAATTTATTGTGTTGAACCAGTGCTGCATTAAACAAGTATTTGTAACTGCCACTATTCTTTGGGAAAGCAAACTCAGGTAATGAGCATCAGCAGAAAGAGCTGCCAAAGAGATCATTTCCAATGTAAGATTGAGAACAAACTGAGAACTCTTCACCAATGAAATAGATATCCCCTTTCTCTCCCCCCACCCCTCTTGCTCTAGTGTTGACTCAATCTGACACTTTAGAATGAGTGGTACAATCTTGACGTAGTGCAATCCCAAGCAGTGAATATCAGTTAATCCATAACTTTTCATATGAGAGAAAATGGAGCATGACGGCTAATACCCCCTTCCCCAAAAAAGATTCAAAAATAACAGAAACAAATGCAGAATTCTTTCTTTAGGAAACACAATGTAAGTGGTCTTCAGACAATAACTATTCATTCAGCTACCATGCCATAGTGCTGAAGAAAGTGGTTTTTAACAACCAGCCATCAGAGTCCCCACAGTCAAGTGATTGCCGTCGGTAACCTCCTTTGCCTAGAGCAGGGGTCTCCAACCGTAACAACTTTAAGGTTATCTTCTGTAAATGCTGTTGACTAGTAAAATAGTGTTACATAGCCTACATGTTGTCAAACTGCTACATGACATTCATAGATAGATATCATTAAAATACTGAAAAAATGTGCCATCCATCAAATTCTCTTAATACCATGAAACATCAGTTATAAAAAATAAAATCCAGTTGTTGCAATTAACTGCAATTATTAATGACATAGTAGCAAAAATAAATGTGCTAATCAATTAACTTTATTTGCATGAAAACATTTACAAATATTCAGGGTCAGAATTCATAATAAAATAGAATAATTTTGAAGCTCATTTTTTTTTACTTTTTTATCAGCATATCTTTCTATTTATCACTACTGCTTTTCTTTACAATTAAAAATGTTGAATATTAATATTACCCTCTCTCATTATTATAATGACCATACCAGAGGTGGGTTGCTGTTGGTTCCCCCCAGATCGGGCAAACTGGCAATGGCAACATGCGCAGAGTGAGCACGCACGCATGAGTAAACCGGTAGTAAAATAAATTGCAACCCACCACTGGACCATACATCCTTTATTATAAATAAAGGCCCTTTTCTTAGGTCTTTCTTTATTAGGTGGGTTTTACGATATTAACCAATCCTCAATTTCATCTCCTTTCAGTAAACTAGTTGGCAACAAGTAAATGTAGACCAGTTAGGTGTTTCAACCAAAAATTATGTAGTTCATCTTCACCTGGTGCTAATTCTCCCTTTCTCCACCATTTCTGTTGCTATTACACGTCCTTTCACTTCTGCTTCTTTTTTGTCCTTTGCCACCTCTTTTATCCAGGCTGCCTTCTTGTGGTATTTCTTTAGATTGTCCAATAGCTAGGCCCAAAACTGCATGCTCATTCTTTGTCAAGTGTTGACTTTGTCAAGTGTTGGCATTTCAACCTCTCCATTGGTGGATTGGTAGGAATAACTGTGATTTGATTATTATTTAGTAATGTTTATCATTTATTATTACTTTTTTGTTGATTAGTATTAATTGATAATGAGGATGAGGATAAGATTGATGCTGATGATTTCTTGTCTCTAAAGAAGATAACAGATCACAGCTTAAAGATGAGTTATGAATAATCCTGGTAATGAAGATAAATCTTTTATAGATAAATCTTATTAGACAGCTTGCCGAAAAACCTTTCAATAATAGGATGTGTAGTAATATATTAGAAAAACTCAATAGAGACTCCATTTCCTTAGGATCTTGCAGAAAAATCAAGTGGAACAATAGTTGATGATTTCCTCATATCAGTCCATGATAGAAAGTACCCTCACATATTGTGACACAGTATGGTACACTCACTTAACAGCCGCAGACAGGAAGGCATTACAGAGGGTGATAAGCACAGCACAAAAAAATCATGGGCTGCACCCTAACCATACTGGATAAAATCGCAGGTCCCGCTGTCTCAGCAGAGTGAGGAAAATCCTCAGGGATGATTAACACTCTAGACAGCATTTCTTTATTCTCCTACCATCCAGCAGGAAATATAGAAGCATATCCAGCCGAACAAATATGCTAAAAAATAGCTTTTATCCATGGGCTGTCGCACTCTTAAATGCAACATTACACCACAATCAGGCTTAATGTGATAGACTTACAATGCCAGTGTAATGTGCAACATGTATATATTAATGTAATATAATATTTATATATGTAGGTATGCGGAAATGTGTGCTAGTTTATTCTTTATTTGGGTATAGGGATTTCTTTTTTATTTATTGATTTATTGAGATGTATTCTGTGTTCTTGGGTGGGCTGCATCAAGGGAGACTCATTCAATTTCATTGTACATATGTTTAATGGAAATAATGGGAAATCTAAAAGGCTTAACTTTTATTTTAAGGAATCAAAATAGAGGTTAATTAGCTTTGTTTGATTTCTTAATGAAACATGAAAACTCAATGAAGATTTGCTGGTACCAAAGGACTTAAACCCAAATGGAAGGTTGTTTTAATCCTCAAAAAGGAATACAATTGAGAACCAAAGAATTTTTAAAAACCTACTCTTTTTGTTTTCTTCTTCCCTTTACCATTCCTGTGAGCTTATTTTATAGTATTTACTCTGACAAAAAACAGAGTAAACCTTCCATAAATAATAAATCTGAGGGAACATTGATATCAGATTCTTTTTTAAAGAGGGAAATCATGAGGCATTGAAAGATTCCTTAAAAAGTAGCATCTGGACCAGGTATGATTTGTCACAGTGCAGAAACATAATGTGTGTTATTTCATTGTACAAGTCCAAAGAGTACACTGAAAAGGCTGCAGTACCATCCTAACTACCGCCCCCTCTGGCCAATTGATGTGCCTTGATCCATCTGGCTATGCAACGCACTCAAGCACTTTTAAAGACTATAGTGACTGGCTTGTTAACAGAATCATC
>JAPKID020005708.1:0-10992 GCA_026931265.2 Tropidonophis doriae | reverse complement strand
AAGGAAGAATCGTGGATTGCAACTGTAAGCAATTGTTTGTGAGTTAAGGACTGTATTTGATTCAATATCTACTATCACTGCTTGTGAAAAAGTAGTTTAGTTTTACATCACAAGTAAAGCTACTTGTTTTTACTAGCAGTGTCTGAGACTCTATATGTGTGTCTACTAGCAACATTTCTCTAGCTGCACATTCCGCTGCACAACTTTCTGTCCCCTAAAGGAGATATCTCCAACAAGTTCTGTTGGAGAACTTGGTCACTCACTCTTAAATTGAATTTTGAAGACCTAGAAAGTTTTATAAACATTTCTGAATGAAGCTGACTTCTGGCTTCACTGGTCCACATAAGGCAAATGTAGATTAAATTATTTTACAGAAAAAAACAGGAAGAAAACCCCAACTATATTGTTCATTTATCTTTTAGTATTAAAGTGCCTTTAATTTATTTATTTATTTACTTCCTTATGAGTTTAGTTCATCCATCATACTTGGGACAAGCATTTTGGATTTGTTAGAAGGCTGGAATAGATGATCGTATGAGGTTGGATTCTTTTTTTCATTGCAATTCTATCACCTGTTGTCTGTCCATCTTGTCTTCCTCATCATCTGTACAATGTTCATCATAGAGGCTAAAAAATAAAGAAGAAATTATATTTTTTTCTAAATAGGTGAAGATCTTCTGTTAGGCACTTATGTAGGAACAGATGGATCTTACCAGGAAAACCTGAAATATTCCATATGGCCACTGGAAAAACATGTGGTCTACACTAGGTATAAACATCAGAAAACAGCAGGTCTACCAAATGATCTTCCTTTCCCTCTTTGAATGGTAGCTCAGTTCCAACTATACAGCACTACAATTCTATGAATTGTAAAACACATAAAGTTCTCCATGTACAACCACAATTGAGTCCCAATTCCACTGCTAAGCAAGACAGTTAAGTGAGATTTGCCCCATTTTATGACCATTATTGCCATAGTTGTTAAATGACTCACTGAAGCAACATGGTTGTTAAGTGAATTCCATTGATTTTGCTTGTCAGAAGGTTGCAAAGATGATCACATGACTGCAACCGTCACAGATACATACATCTAAATTTTGATCACATGACCATGGGTATGCTGCAGCAGTCTTAAGTGAGAAACACAGTCATTAAGTCTTTCAGTGCCACTGTAACTTCAAACCATAACTACCTGAATGGTTGTAAATCAAGGACATTCTGTTACTGGTTTTTTTTTCTTAAAGTTCAAAATAGCACAAGCAGATGGAAATGGAATTATAAGGATGAGAGCCACAATGAAAAACAATGAACAAAAGTTACAGTTGCCCCAATACTTAGGAATTCTAATCGAATTGCCTGTTTTACTGAATCCGCAGGGGAACAGTAAATGTTTTAAAAAATAATATATTTCTGAAACTTTAAATATACTTTTATTTCACATATACTGTTCTGTACAGATTTACAGTAAAGACACTGAATAGTGTAGACGTTTAATCATCCTTCCTATTATATTTATATATTGCAAACATAAAGCCCGCAAAAATGATTGACTCATTAGGACGGCTGTACAATTAACCAGTGGAAGGAAATTCCATATGTTTTGTTCTGCCTCATTTCAACAACCAGACTGCCATAGCAGCATGTACAAATGAAGGCAATTTGCTCTTATAAAACAGAAGGCATTAAAAAAATATCCAAATGCTTTCATCTAGCAAATTAAATCTTGAACAAATAAAACTGTTAATTCATAGAATCATATAAGCAAAACTACTGAAGTCAAAGCAAGATCTGGAACATCAAGAACTTTTCAAAAACTGGTTGGATTTAAAAAGAATACCTAGAAATCATTGCAAGTAAATCAGTGGTGGGATTCAAAAAATTTTTACTACCGGTTCTGTGGGCGTGGCTAGGTGGGCGTGGCATGGCTTGGTGGGCATGACTTGGTGGGCATGGCAGGGGGAGGATACTGTAAACTCTCCATCCACCCCCCCCCCACTCCAGGGGAAGGGTACTGCAAAATCCCAATTTTCTCCTGATCAGCTGGGACTCATGAGTCAGAGAATAGATGGGGCTACCAATTCTCCAGAACTGATCAAACACTGGTGAATACCACCTCTGAAGTAACCAGCTGAAAGACTCAGTTGACATCAGAGTAGTTGCCTAATGTCCACAATATTGTTTTGCTTATGTATCGGTGGTGTGCCCAGGGTTTTTTTGCATTTACGTCATCTAAAGTATGCAAAAGAAAATCTTATGAAGCTTTAAATATTTTTTTGAACACAGTTTTATGGATTTATGAAATGACAACTGAGCGGTTAAGCCACAACCACACAAGATATGGAAAAAAGAGATTACAGCATTTGAAGAAAATAATCTCGTCAGTCATTCAGTATACTGTAGGTTAGCTCTGTTGTAATTGTAGTGGCAATGTCATTGAAAAAGCCAGTAGCTGCAGCAGAGCTGCAACAGCATTTGAAGAGACAACAATTAGATAAGAGGCAGCTTAGGCCACAGAAGCAATGGAGGTCTAACAAACATCTCAGAAGGGACCCTCCTTAGTTTCTTGGGACAGTAAAGGTGAAGAGGGACCGATGTAGAATAAATATAGTATTAGTACTCATGGTTGGTGTTTCTGGTCTGGACTATTTCTAAAGGGTCACAGTTATAATTTGGGTTTGTGTAGTAGCC
The DNA here is from genome assembly GCA_026931265.2 of Tropidonophis doriae. Lineage (NCBI taxonomy): Eukaryota > Metazoa > Chordata > Lepidosauria > Squamata > Natricidae > Tropidonophis > Tropidonophis doriae. The sequence goes on along the minus strand of JAPKID020005708.1, from coordinate 8,304 downwards.
AGTGGGACAGGAAATATTCCCATAGACTACCACTTGTTCTTAAAATAGTCCTATGCCTTATTTTCATCAGTATAAAATGCAATATGCCAACCTTGCTGCATATGGGAGCTTCTTCCAATTCTCTTCCTTTAGATCCTGAACTATTGTTCATAGATCTTGCTCCAATGGCCTGACTGTATATCATCACTGACCTCGCTACTATTTTCCATTAAAAAATCAAATAAACTGAACTTTTAATGACATGTATAAAACCTGAAACAGTTTTCAACGGGAATATTAAGCAATATCATCCAGCCATTTGAAAAATCAAATCTAAAAAAATAAATTTTTAAGGGGATTTTAAATTTTGAGGCAATGAACAAAGAACTAATAAGTTTCAGAGAGCTGTTGGTTCTTCTGGAAGTTATGGGGTGTTATTACCATGCAAATAGGCAGTAAAAGCAGCTTCGGGCTTTCATGTAGATGTAAGTGAGTTTAAAACCATAAGAAGCTCTGATGAGATCCTGGTGGAAGTGGTTAAACTAGATAGCATAGGTAGGGAGTAGGAGAAAAAATGAAAAAAAATCCTTGCAGACTTCTTACTTGAGGGAAGATTCTATTATTATTAGAAACAGAGAAAGTCTAATGCTTTCAAACCACATACAATTAAACATTTTTCAAATGAGCTAATAATTGGGAAGCAAATTATATTAGCAAATAATTAGGAAAAACACATTAAGCTACATGAAGGCAGCATTCTTCTAACAATCACAAAGACCTGCATTGTTTACAGAAAATTATTCAAAGAACTGTAAGAAATATTCTATATAGAAAAATTGCCTTTATTCACAAAGCAAGGGATACTGAGATGTACAGAGAAGTGCTTAATAAAAGTCTGGATTAACTAACCTTACAGCATCACCTTGACTACAATCTTTTAATTCATGGTTGTTATGCAAATCCCAACATGTGATTTTTGAATGTCTGTTGAAGTCTCCACAGTTTAAACTATTGAGAGTTTCCCAGGAATCTGAAATGTTCAATACATAAATATATATTTAAATTACAGGCAACTGAAATTCTTAGATATCTGAAACATTTACAAAGGATAAGGAAAAACAACCAGCTCTCAGGTTTATATTACATACAAAATATAATTTTTCAGTAGAGTTGTAAAACCCTAAGACAAGATGTTTTGGCTGTTCATTTGTCCACAACATTGCCAATGTCTAAATCAGGGATCAGCAACCCATGGCTTTGGAGCCACACGTGATTCTTTCATCCCACTTCTGCAGCTCCCTGTCACCAGTCAGCTCCACAAATGATAGGGCTTTCAGTTAGGACAGTAGAGGAAAAAGGATGTTGCAATAGGAGGAGAGTCTATGGTGGAGGAAATTGGAGTTCTCTAGGATTGAATGGGGAGGCTTCTGGTTAGGACTTTTGTGGCTCTTTAAGTGTTTAGGGTTGCCAACCTCTGGTCTAAATCAAAAGAAATGTTGAAAATTTGGGGAGTTAGGGATGCATTTCCTACAGCCTTCAGAATACGCAATTCTTACCAATAGCACAGCAACTCTTCCAACTTAATTAACTTCCCTGTTAATTAATGTGGCAGATTGCGATAATGTAAGATGTGCTGAATCCTTTGGTAGAAACCATGCGTGATATGTTTTCTTTTCATTATTAATGCTATTGCTTCCAGGAGAGCATAGTACTCCTGACCTGGCACAGTGTGATAGTTCCATAAGGTTACAGCAGAGTCAACTAAATAAGTACATATCTATGTTACACTGAAGAGTTTTCAGCAATATTTTGAACAAGAATATGTTCTTCTTTTTTTCAAAATGTGTAATCTAATCTAAATTATGTGCTTGTAATATCTACTGTTACAGGGCCTCATCACCTAGCAGTTAAGATGCTGGGCTTGTCGACTAGAAGGTTGGCAGCTTGAGACCCAAGAACCATGTGATGGGATGAGCTCACATTTTTGTCCCAGCTCCTGACAACCTAGACATTCAAAAGCATGCCAATGTAAATAGATAAAAGGTACCAATTTGGTGGGCAGGTAACAATGTTTCATGAGCCCCAACAGATAGTGATGCCAGCAACATGACCATGGAAGCATCTATGGACAATACTGGCTTCCTCTGCTAGCAAACAGAGATGAGCACCATTCCCTAGAATCAGACATGACCCGACAGGATAAACTTTCCCTTTTATTTTTTTAACATCTACTATAGTTTGACTTCTTAATAAATAAACGCAAGTTCTGTTTGCTGAAAGCCATTCATACAGCCGAGAGAAACCAAAAGCTAGTGTACTAAAAAACAGTGAATTATTTATTTATGCCTATTATGTACATTTATCTCTTTGTTTGCTAATCTATCCTTCCTCACTTCTTTCTACTCCAATTCATTTCATTAAGCCCAAACTTTGCTTTCTGCTCCCTGTTCCTCTAAACCTTGACAAGGAACGTTCCCATAGTTTATTTCTTCTCCTCTTCAATATACTTATTTCAATCAGATAGCTTGGGTTCTATTTCCTAGTCCTCCTGTGTGAAAGGAAAGGACACTCACCATATGACCATCTGACCGATTTAAAAAAATCTACTATGTTAGCCAATCCGTCTATACCCAAACATCCATCAATGGCTTTCCAACATTTTTCCCTTAAAATTTTCTTTTTTCTTCTTTTAAATCAAGAAAAAAGAGAAAATGATCCCTAGGATAAATTCATTCAAACGGAACTATAATTTGATCAATAAGGCTTTGGATTTATATCCAAAGGAATGTTCCAAGTATTAGAAACAGATACTGCAGAAGAATGATACACTTTGACTACTTATTTACATCTTCCATTGTTTAGCAAATAATAGGGCAGAATAAATAAAACTGCAAATGTTTCTGTTTCTAGCCATTATATTGTGAGTAATCTCAAAATTTAGAAAAAGTAACATACAACTATGTGCAAAAAATACACACCTTAAAAGGATACTTAAGCTATCAAAATTACATTGTTTTGCCAAGCAACTTTGATGTACTGGCACAATTACCTGAAATACTCTTTAATTCATGGTCTAAATCTGTTAGAGTTTGTTGACTGGTGTAATACTCTAAAGAAGAATCATCATTCTCAGTGACGTCAATGCCTGAGATTTCTGAAATTTCAAAAGCAGCTTGAGATAAAGATTGTGCATTCAAATGTTTGGATCCTGACTCAATGACTGAAGATGGGCGAGGAGGGTGTTTAACACTTTTGCAAAGGGGAATATTTGCAGAATAAGGTCTTGAGCAAGAATTACCTGAAACAAAAACAGAGAAATATATATGTTTTGAGCACTGCATCGGGAGAACTAGTATAGTATCATATTGTGGATCATGATTGTTTAAGGCAGCATTTCACAATCTTGGCAGCTTGAAGAAGTGTAGAAGTTGGAGTCCGCATACATCTTCAAGGACACAAGTACTGGTTTAAAGTAACAATAAACACAGTGGAAAATTGTGATTTCTTATTGTATAGTATTTTTCCTTCCATGATAACATTTCAACTATAATTGATATTAGAAAATGTACATGGGACATGATTGTTGTAACGTGGATTATATGCTTTCACTCTCTAGGATATGGTATTTTATTCTCTTTTTTATTTTCCAGTCTCTCCTCCACAGTAGTCAATCTGAATTCTGCAGTTATTAATCTATTTTTTGAGCAATGTTAGTTATATTGTATTTCTGCAAACCTTTATGAGTCTGCTAATACTATCCCTTGCCTTTCTGAATAGGAGGTTCTGTCTGCATGAAGATCAAAACCTTGAGGATGGGTTTGCTATTAGTATATATTATTTTATCATTTCATAAATCCTGAATAACAAAGAATGAAAAATACTGCTTCTTCTCCCATGATGCACAAATGAGCTACTTGCTTACATAGTAAGTCAGACAAATAAAGCATTTATTAAACCGTCGCTCTATACATGCTACATCAAGCAGAAGCCAGAAAGGGGAATGAGTATGCAGAAATTCAATTATGGAGATTACTATTACAGGATTTTTTTTTAAGACAATGCAGCAGCAGTTCTATTACCAATAAAATAGTTTTTTAGAAAATGATATATATGACTGTCCATCATAGACGCAGTACATTAAAAATCTCAACTGCCAACATTAATTCTTCACACTATATCTAACATCAGTCAATGAGTAAAACACGTAATAATGTTCAATGAATTGAAATACTGCAACCGATTTTCATTTGCTGGTTACAGTGTTGGGAAGGAATTATGCAGAGAGGTTAAATGACTGCTGTCAGTACCCAATTAGTTTTGGAAAGCACTCACCAATGGATAAGTTTGGCTGAGAAGGTCTAGTACATGGAGTTTGCCTTCCCAGCCTACTTAATGGTCTACCAAGCTCACTATTCATTATTTCTTGTACAACACATTCATCAGCATATTCCCCTAGACTCAAGTGCCTTGTCCACTGATCAGGTCCTGAAGATGAAAAAATAAGTCCAATTATGACAATGAGACATTTTACATTAAAAAATTTTTATACTGGTCAACAGTCATTGCTTTAAATGCATGCACCATTAAGTAACTACTTAAATCTTCAACTACCCTTTCCCAGAGTTTGAACAATATACTAAAAGAATTCTGTCTTTCTTTCTTCATCTAGTATTTTCATTAGCAACCTGACTTGGGGAAAATAAGCAGGTGAAGATTTTTTAGTTTCTTACCTATCCAACTGCTGTTAAAAGCATGCAAGCAGTAAATCTGTAGTCTATTTTGTGAGAAAGTAAACATGGGAAACTTATGTACCAAACAAACAGGAAAAAAATGGTTAGAAGATCAAGCTTGCATTAATTAAATCATTCATCTAGATTTCCAAATTGATTAATTGGTAGCAGCCAGTTTAAATTGGTAAGGGCAAATTTTAATAAAACAGACTATTAAAGGCAATGTCTTGATTCAGGCTCATTTTCTTTCTGTAATAAACACTGAAAAAAGGAAAAGTGAAAGGCGTCATAGGCTTATTAAATTTAATACAGACTTACATCCATCAATTTGTCTAAAAACTATAACGAGCTGTTGCTAATATGGAGAGCTCATTAAAAATAATCAATGTATAGATATATTACATAGTAAAAATAGGCAGATAAAATAAACGTTATCATCAGCTCAAGGCCATAAAATAAAGTGAATGCAAATATTTACATCATTACTTTCCATTTAGCATAGTTAGTAAGGGAAAAGTCCAAACAGACTTATTCAGAATTCAAACCCATGATTTGAATTTCTCTCTGCCTATTTGTTTTATTTGTTCTTGCAACCATTGGACATTTCATTTTGAAGTTAGGTAGCTTTCTAGAACAATAGGCCATTAGTACCATTAGTACATGGAACTACAACAAGAAGCAAGGACTGACAGAGTGAAGGAAAAGCCTTTGTAGGTAGCAATTCATATGCTACGCTATTTACTTTGGCCTGAAGTAGGGAACTATTAGGGCAATAAGTAACAGATAGATTAGCCTCCCATATGAAAGGTAAACTTGTTTCTGTTCAGACTTTCACATGTACCATTAAAATGTCCATTGTACACCCAACGGCAATCATGTTTAATACTTCCAATAATTCTGTTAATAATTCTAATTGCCATTGCAACCAGGAGGCTTTGTTCTCTTTGGTGGTAACCATTTTTAGAAACCTCTAAAAAATTCTTATAGATAGCTATAGATATTAGAAAATACCTGGATCCTCCATCGGGCTATTAAATGTTAGCTGCTAATTGCTTTATGATTTTCTTGATTTTTTTACACTTATTTTATTATGTGCCTGCGTCTTTTATTGTGTTTCATCTTAGGTTGAAAATGAATCTCAGTGAAAGCTCTTGAGACTTGAGCTGACATTGTCTTGCTGTCATACTGTGTCACCAACTGGAACCTTTGAAAGACCTTTAATTCGTAGCCTTTTCTCTGGACAGATTTGGTGGAAAGTAAACTTGACCCCAGCTGCAACCTCAAGATGATAAACATTCCAAGGTTAAAACCTGAATGTTCTGGGAAGATGAACTCAAAACATTTACTTTACCAGCCAACAAAAGTAAAATGGAAAAGTATTTTAAGACAATATGTAGCTTTTTCATTAATGACTATCTTGTTTATCAAGCAAGGGATAAACATAATTAATTGAAGATTTAGCAAAGAGCTCTCTTGATAAAGAGGCAATTAAATTCCCCCAACCATAGCTTGAAGAAATAAAAAAAAATCAAATACATACATAATTATATTTCCCACAATAAGAGTAATCTGACATTGCGTAGTAGTTACATATAGCATAAGAAAATGCAGGTTTTTTTTAAAATGGTGCAATATTTCTGTATGTCTTTTAGGTGTAACATTTATACCAATTGAAGCCAACATTTGCTTGTGCATAATGCTATGGTTATGACGCATACAAACAGAATTGTTCAATTTCAAAATGGAAGAGAAACCACCATTGCATTGAAAATGTTCTCAAGAAGCAGAAACACCAATAGAGAAATGTTTTTATGCATGACTACCTGAAAATGAAATGATGTTCTTTGGAGAATCTTGGGCCTGGTATGATGAAGGAATGGATTCCATCTTAAGTTGCAGACAATTTGTACCCATTGTAAAAAAATGTTCAAGTCCTTGATATGGGTTACAAACAGGTTTCTCTCTTAGGGCCACCTGTGACAACTAAAATAACAATAAAAGAAAAAGACTAGAAAAATAAAACAAAGTGTTGTCCTGAATTCATGAGCTCATTTATGGAATAATCCATTTAAAATATCTAAAATCCAAAATAACTTGGCATAAGTAGAATAATTAGGACTATCATCATTTCTTGCCTCTCCTTAAGGTTCTAGGTAAGGAATGAAATTATAGATTGAGTTTTGCTGATATTAGGTGGTTTTTTTTGGAGTGGGGGGTAGTTGAGCTACATCCTATACCAGTGATGGTGAACCTTTTCTACACCGAGTGCCCAAACTGGAATGTGCGTGCATGTGCAAGTGCTGGAGCACCGGAAACCCGAAGACCATATGGCTGGCATGCACATGCCTGTTTTTTTGGCTGTTTTTTTCAGGGCATTTTCAGGGCCCTTTTTTGGGCTGTTTTCAGGCAATTTTTTAGGCCACAAATGCCTCAAAAACTAGCCTGAAAATGGCCCCAAAACCAGCCTGAAAACAGCTCAGAAAATGGCCCTCAAAAGACTCAAAAACTGAGATGTTTTTTGCCTGTTTTTTCAGGCTGTTTTCTGGCGCTCCAGTCTCTGCGAAGTCCAGCTGGCCGGCATGCACGTGCCCACAGAGAGGGCTCTGTGTGCCAACTCTGGCACCTGTGCCATGGATTTGCCATCATGGTCCTATACCCAGAGATTTCCCAAAAGTACCAGGACTTTGCCCAGAAAAGAAAGTAGAATATTAGGAAACTAAAGTAAGTATAATGTATTCAGTATGAATATAATAGTGCTATTGCTGTCCTATTCAGAATTAGTTTTCTTACATGGAGTGGAACTTGTTTCTAGATTGCCAAATATTAATCAAATCTTTTTGCAGTCAATTCTTGTTTAATTACACTTTCATTAAGCCCCCATCTCTATATAGAACCAATATGGTATGCAGGCATGACTATATTTATAGTATTTATTTAATACTATAAACTGAATTAAAATGCTGAAGTTATCCATGTGCATTATTTAAAATTCCTTCATACAGCATGGGAAAAGTAAGTGGATTTGCATATACTGAAATTTGCTCGATTCCACAGGAATAAAATGATTCTTAAAATAAAATACCCATTTTTTAAAGGCATGCAGAAATGGGATGTCATAACTATAGTACAGCCGGAAACAACAAATGTAGATGCTGCTGTCCAGCAAACCAAACGGCCTCATTTGTCAGTGCAAATGCTGGAAGCAAATTTTACATACACATACGGGGTCAACAGACAGCTCTACTAATATGGTTTCTTTTTTAAAAAACTTTTACATTTAAAGGAGGAACGTTAAGTAGATGCTTAAGGCTGATGTTATATTAAATATTTGAAACAGTCAAGCAATACAAATCTTCTTTGAGGCTATTATAAAGCAATTAAGGGATACAGCATAAGAAAATCATGTTTGTAATATTAAAAAGAGCCAGGTGAAATCTAATATTTTCTCACAATAACATGAGTTTCAAATGGGAATCATTAATGCATAAAAATATACATTTAAATGAATATTTAGAGCCGAGAATCACTGATCTATTCTCTAAGCCCATACCCTCCTCAGTACACTCTTATCATTTACGCTTCCACTGATATTATA